>JAECMU010407398.1:0-11607 GCA_016106625.1 Dracogyra subfuscus
AAAGGGAATGTCACGTCTGTATATCAAATGCCGTGGTATGTGCTAACCTGTCTTTAGGATGGTGCCTATAGAACGTTCCTTGCTATCAAACGTTTGACATCCAATAACCGATGATTAAAACATCATTGTGCTCTAATTGTATCGTTAAAAAGAAAAACAAAACTTCCTTTCTTGTGCGTGGATAACAGATCGTTATGTAGTAACCGTAGTGGATGGCATCACGTGATCTCACGTGATCTGAAAGACTTTACCGATAAAATACTGGAATATTACTAGTAGCGTTTCAAAGAATGAAATTCCGTTTTATTTCCGGTTTTCATCTACCGGTAAAAATTCCCATGGCAACGGTTGTTGTTTTGTTTTGTTTAACGACGCACTCAACACATTATGATTACGGTTATATCGGCGTCGGACAGATGGTTATGTCGAGGAAAAACCCCAGTGGTTAGCTGACGGGGATCGATCCTAGACCGACCGCGCATCAGGCGGGCACTGTACCACTGGGCCACGCTGCCCGCTCCATGGCAACGGTGACCATCAGATTAATAGATCGCCAAAACCAGACAAGCTTGCCAAAAAGCGTTTTAGAAAATGGGGAAGTTACCTTTGCGACAGATTGCAACACACAATCATACACACATAAGGCACATCAACATGTTCGATTATCACATCCACCACAACGGGGAAAACGAAAGAAAGAAGAAAGAAAGAAAGAAATGTTTTATTTAACGACGCACTCAACACATTTTAATTACGATTATTTGGCGTCAGATATATGGTTAAGGACCACATATATATTGAGAGAGGAACCCGCTGTCGCCACTTCATGGGCTACTCTTTCTGATTAGCAGCACGGGATCTTTTATATGCACCATCCCACAGACAGGATAGCACGTATCACGACCTTTGATATACCAGTCGTGGTGCACTGGTTGTGACGAGAACGGGAGAAACGAAAATGAAATTTAGAAATGATGGGGTAGTAGAATTCTGTTTAGCTTACACACAGTAGCGTAACTGAGTCTTTATTTTTTGGGGGCCAAGGGGGGGGGGGGGGGCGCAGACCTTCGTCCAGGGGGGGGGGGCAATGGTGTGAATGGAGGGGGTGGCACCGGCCCCCTCCCCCGTAGTTACGCCACTGCTTACACACACACACGTATACTGTACTTCCGCGAACAATATGAAGCAAAACGCACAATGTCTGTTGCAGTTTAAATGTTACCCTTTCTGACTAGCTGGATATTACTTTTTCTTACTGTGTCCTGGGCGGTCCTGAACAAAAAACGCAACTGTTGCAAACCCTAGTACTGCTAGATCCCTGTTCAACCAATGGCCACGCACCATCCCCCAAAACACCTGTATTAAATGTTATAAAATCATACATACATAGTGTGGGTTGCCCCTCCTCCCTATAAAATTCTGGGTCCGCCAATAGATCCTAGTGCTTTAACATATAAATACACACTTACCGCTCAATGCAGACTGTAACCAATGTGAGAACAGACGAGTACAGCGCTCCAACGAGAACGGTCCTCTGTATCTTGCACATGACCAGCCCTAGAAGCCATCCCTGGTTCAACATGAACAGGACGATCTCCGGTATACCGAACACCATGATGAGCGAATCTGCCAGCGCCAGGTTCAGTATAAGCAAGTTCGTCACAGACTTCCTCATCTTTTTATCCTCTAGCACGATGTATATGACCATGAGGTTCCCTGCCACCCCGATCAAACCCACGACGAAGAACAGCGTCGTGAAGAGGGCCACGTATTGGACAGACACAACCGGAAGATGACTATGAAAATCCGAAGAGTCCGTTAAGTTGGAATAGTTGCGCTCCGTCGTTAAGTTCAAGTGAATGATATCCACGTACAATATTTCATTCACCACGTTGACAGATTGTTCACTATCCATCCTTAGTTCTTCTTAGTTTTGTTTCACTTTCTCGTTTACTCTTTGTTTACTTTATAACCTCACTATATACGTTGAAACGTATTGTGGACCAACTGCGAATTATTCATGTCAGCAACTTACAGATGTACTAGAGAAGACTAAAAACCAAAACCAAAATAAAATCCGATAATAATAATATAGTCTTGTATTATCCCAACTGACAAAACACAAAACAAATCATGTCTGCTTTACGTGTGTTACGGTACACATACTGTGTCCATATTCCGAAAGCACTTTAGCGTTTTAAGACACGCCCTTTCAACGACAGCCACTAACAAGTGTTGTTGTCAAATCTATAGAATTGCTGGCGTGTTTTGTAACAGTTGCCCATCCTCCAGTGACCGATGGCGGTCTTCCGATCAAGATATTTTATTACGGGATTACCCGATATGTTAGACGGCAAAGCAGCCGAGTCGAAAGCCGCCCAGTTAATAGAGAGCCAATCACCGATATCTTGCCAACGATTCTTAAGGAATTCTCTTCAAGCAAAGAGATGTGATATTTCATTCATTTCATGTACTTCGATTGATGCTGAGTGGCTGTTGCCCCACAGACAGAATGAATGAATGAATGAATGAATGTTTAACGACACCCCAGCACGAACAATACATCGGCTATTGGGTGTCAAACTATGTTAAGTCAAATAAATAAAGTGATGATCAACATCAATATACAAATTCAAGGTTTAAACAAAAACAGTGTAAAAACTGTACAAAAACACAAATATCACAGAATTTTACGGATAATGAATTTTACTCAAAACTTCAATTTTGCGCTGTATTGGCCATTCTCAAAGACAATGTTACACCCTTGTACCACTGTGATGTTACAGCACGCGCAGGGGCCACACATACAGAGACACAAACGGCCACACACACTAATAATAGTAAAATAAATAAATAATGAGGAGGAAAAGAGAGAAAGCAGGTGAGTTCTATTAAGCTCCAGTCTAGATCGATCGTTCCAAGTTTCTTATATACAATTTTCATGGTAATAAATATTTAAACATTTAACGAGATGGTTGTTGACGCTCAAGGACGTAAAACCATTTTAAACTGAACAACGTTAGCACGAACCCGTTCATATATAACTTATATTGTACGTGTATAATGCACGCGCACACAACGAGCAAACAAGACAACCAGAAACAAAAGGCATACCCGTGAGTTCACATTTAAACGTACGGTACAGCAGTATATTAATAATTTACCATTTTTGCATCGATACCAATGATGAAAGGAAAAACGAAAGAAATATATTTTCTTTAAACGTTTTGTCTCATATCAGGTCAGTGTTCAACTATTTTAAGAACACCACTTACATGTGTAAAACAAATTTATCTTTTAAAGGGACATTCCCGAGTTTGCTGCAAAGTTTAAGATGTTATCAACTAACAGATACTTTTTAACGACTGTAATTGCATATAAAATATATATATATTTTTTTGCGTAAAATATTAGTGGCTGTATATTAAACATTCTAATATTTGTACTAGTTTAAATTTCATTTTATTTCCTAATATATATTTTGTCGTACGTATGAAATTATTTGAAGACGAAATCCAGTTTGGGCTTCTTACAAATATTAAGCCGACCAGAAACACATTGAATATACAGACATTGATATTCTAAACAAACAAAAAATATATTTAATATGTAAGTTTAATCGTACAAAAAATTTGATTAGTCGAAAGCATCTTACAATGCAGCAAACTCAGGAATGTCCCTTTAATAATAGTTGCTGTTAACATATATGACGCAATGATGTTAACCTATAGTCCGTTCCATCCTTCTACAGACATGGGGTTTGTTTTGGAAATAATTTCAGTTTTGCTGATTTAAGAAGAAAAGTTAAAGTGTTTTGGAAATAAGACAACAAAAAAAAAAAAAACCCACCTATTTTTGTATCCAGTTGAGAAAACAATCGGCCCAGGAAAAAAATAACCTGTAATAATAAATCCATAGTATGTAAAACGGAATATCCATGTGGGACGGACTTTAGATGTTTGCGTCATGTTGACAGAGTGCTTTCCCTTTACCAACGCCATCTCAATATCAAGTACAACCGGCCCCGGTGGTGTCGTGGTTAGGCCACAAGGTTGGTAGATACATGGTTCGCAACTCTGTACCGGCTCCCACCCAGAGCGAGTTTTACCAACTCAGTGGACAGGCGTAAAGCCATTACACCCACTTCTATATCATTAACCCTCTGTCCTGGACAGACAGCCAAAATAGCTGAGATGTGTGCCCAGGAAAGCGTGCTTGAATCTTGATTGGATATAAGCATAAAATAAATTGAAAAGAAAGAAAGAAAGAAAAAAAGATAAGTAAATTGCAGCTTTTGATATTTGTGACATACATTATTTGCATTTTATTTGCATATAACAAATGCTTGTTTTACAAATTATGTTAGTATTATAACGAAACGAAATATAATACCGCTGAGAATGCATATATGTGAATGTTGAAATGTATTACTATTTTACTTACAATACGTCTTTTGTCGAACGTTGGCCTTGCATTATGGTACTTATACGATCAATTTATTTTCCAATCATTATAATGGCAATTCCGCCCTTTTTACACAGAATAAGATGCCTCACATCTGGTTCTGGCGATAGTCAAGAAGTTGGTAATATTTAAAGGGACATTCCCGAGTTTGCTGCATTGCAAGATATTTCCTACTAATAAACTATTTCTACGATTTAACTTACATATTAAATATATTTTCTTGTTTAGAATATCAATGTCTGTATATTTAATGTGTTTCTGGTCGTCTTAATATTTATAAGAACCCCAAATTGCATTTCGTCTTCAAATAACTTCGTACATACGAACACATATTGTTTTAGGAAATAAAATGAAAATTGACTTAGTACAAATACTAGAAAAATCAAAAACACGTTTAATATAGAACCAACTAATATTCTAAACAAGAAAATATATTTAATATGTAAGTTTAATCGTAGGAATATTTTATTAGTCGATAACATCTTAAAATATTGCAGCAAACTCAGGAGTGCCCCTTTAATATATTTTAATTGTGTTTCTTCCACCAAGCCAAGACGGTAACGTAACAGATGAGGGCGTGACGTGAGCCACTGGTAAAACGCTCGCCTGGTAGACAGTAGTTCCAGGACCGATTTCCGTCAGTGGGCTCATTGGGCTAATTTTCGTTCCAGCCAGTGCAGCACAACTGGTATGTGAAAAGGCCGTGGTATGTGCTATCATATTTATAGGATGGTGAATATAAAAATATCCCTTGCTGTTAAGGGAGACAATGCAGCGGGTTTTCTCACTAAGACTGTCTGTATTACCAAATGTTTGACATCCAGTCGCTGATGATTAATGAATCAATGTTCACTAGTGGTGTCGTTAAACAAACAACAACAACAAAATTGACGTGACAGGTAAAAAGGGACAATCCCGAGTTTGCTGCATTGTAAGATACATGTATTTCCGACTAATAAAATATTTCTACGATTATACTTATATTAAATATTTTTTCTTGTTTAGAATATCAGTGTCTGTGTATTCAATATTTTAGGAAATAAGATGAAACTTAACCTAGTACAAATATTGAAACGATCAGAAACACGTTTAATATACAGCCACTAATATTTTATGTAGAAAAATATATTTGATATGTAATTACAGTCGTTAAAATGCCTCTGTTAGTCGATAACATCTTAAAACGTGCAGGAAACTCAGGACTGTCCCTTTAAAGAGACATTCCTGGCTTTGTTGCAATGCTATAAAGTTTTCGGCAAATAAAACCTCTTTTAATTATTAGAATGACAATTTACTTACATTTCCTTGTCCAGAATATCCATATCTATATATCCAATGTGTTTGTGGTCCCCCAAACGTTCGTAGTAGCTCATTATGCATTTTTGCCAAATGTTTTTTCGTGCGTATCAATGTATTTTTTGTTCAAACGTCAAATGAAGTATATTTTTAGACGGCGGATTCCTAGTCATTTCTTACTATTGCAAAAAATCATTTCGTACCTTAGTTGAAAGGTCTTTCCATACCAGTATATATAAAAACCCCACGAATCGACCATAGCATAAAAGCAGTGTTTTTTTTTAAATTTACTTTGACAGTTCGAAAATCAGAACACATTATTGAGCAGCATATCGTTATTGATTTACCATATAACACCTGTCAACTGTTATTTCCATTTTGCCTGACAATAGCCGTATTTAGTATGTACTACTAACGGCCAACTTCGATGTTTTCTGAAATTGGCTCCAATTGACCAAAGTAGGATTTTTTTTATATTCATATTTAATACATATGCTAATAATAAATAAATAAATAAATAAATAAATATGAAAAAAAAAAAAAATCAGTTACCAGCTGAAATGATCGAATATTACTTATTATCTTATTTGTTTAAGAATTAAACAATAACAACCACTGAAAACATTGACTATCCTATCGATTACCAATCATCCAATTGCACATGTTTATTAGTTATACACAATGACAATAATATATATATTTTTTTTGCTGATCAGAAGCGCCCCTTAAATTAACAACACATTTGTTTCAGTGTATGGTACGAAATGACTTGATCTTTTTTTAGGGACAAAATTAAATAGTTAATGATTTATGAAGTCAGTTGCAGGTGGTGTTTACATCTTCTAGACGTAGATTGAGGTTAACAAACTTGCAACACATTGAAATATTATGATAAAAACAGAGATAAGTTACAGTCGGCGATGTTTAAACGGGGAAATGCTGTGTAATATAAATATAAAATCTAGTTTAGAATTATGCAAAAATGCATTTTGGGATATTAAAAAACAACAACAAAACACTGGATGACCATAACCACTCCAAGTATACGAAAATTAAACATTGTAAATAATAAAATGTAAATACTTATAATTTACATTATCAGAAACGGCTTTAATAGTACGTTTAAAATCCTGGGTCACATTTCACTAAACGTAATATACATCTGCTATTAGCAGTTATCCCAGTCGTGCGTTTACACGTGTGTTTGGCATCAATCTCACGCAAGAAACCTACATCACTACTTATTTTAAAGACAAAAGAAAATGAAATATTTGTTCATCTAACTATATATATTGAACTATATGGTCCAGTCGTAGATTTACATGTACGTGCCAAACTAGGATTACGACGTTTTGTGAAACTGGTCCCAGAGTTTGCCAATTTAAAGGGGCATTCTTGAGTTTGCTACATTGTAAGATGTGTCATACTAATAAAATATTACATACTAAAGATATTTTCTTGTTTAGAATATCAGTGTCTGTATATTCAATGTGTTTCTAGTCGTCTTAATATTTGTAAGAAGCTCAAACTGGATTTTGTTTTCAAATAATTTTGTACGTACGAAAAAAAAAATATGTTAGGAAATAAAATGAAATTTAACCTAGTACAAATATTAGAACGATCAGAAACACGTTTAATATGGAGCCACTAATATATTATGCAGAACAATATATTTGATATGCAATTACAATCGTTGAAGTCATTGTTACTCAATAACATCTTATACATTGCAGCAAACTCAGAAATGTCTCTTTAATTGTAAAGACGTCGATGACATGTCAAGGAAGACGAGATGCAGGCAACATAATGAAACGCCGGATAAATCACCGTATGACTTATTCATGTTGTATTTTGATGAACGTTTACAGCATTTTGTTTGTGAAACTCATGTATGCAGCTCGGCAAAATGATCATAATTTCAGTCAAAGAAAACGACATGGAACGCTGTTGTGGCATTTCCTCGTCGAGTAGCTGCCACACATTGCTCCAGCAGGATATGTGCTGGCGTACTAATGAGGATGATCAGGTTGGAGCGTCTGTAGTTAGTTAGGTAATGTCACGCAACAAATTCAATACGTTTGTTTTGTTTAACATCACCACTAAAGCACATTAATTTATTAATCAACGGCTATTGGATGTCAAACACTGGGTCATTTTGCCTCGGTCATAGAGATGACATGACACTCACTACATGTTACCTAATGCAGCAAGGTATATTTTATATGCACTTTCCCATAGACAGCATGTCACATACCACTGCCTTATACCACGGCCTTTCATATACCAGTCGTGGTGCACTGGCTGTAACGAGAAATAGCCCAAAATGGGCCCATTGGCAGTCACGGGACACATATTTGCACATGCCGAATAACTTCCCTTTTTTCACAAACACAAGAACAAAAATGCGTTTGTTTTGTCTAACGACACCACTAGAGCACAATGTAAAGTAAAGTTTGTTTTATTTAACAACGCCACTAAAACAGATTGATTTTTTAAATCTTATCACTGGCTATTGGACGTCAAACATGGCCATTCTGACACTTTTTTTTTTTTTTTAGAGGAAACCCGCTGTCGCCACATGTGATGTTCTTTTACGACAGACAGCAAGGTATCTTTTATTAGAACTTCCGACTGGCAGGATAGCACAAACCATGCCTTTGCTGAACCAGTTATGGATGACTGGTTGGTGCAAGTGGTTTACACCACCCATTGAGCCTCGCAGAGCAGTATCTCTGGGTTTGGAGTCGGTATGTGGATTACAAATGCCTCGACTGGGATCCGAACCCAGTACCTACCAGCCTGTAGACCGATGGCCTAACCATCGAGGCCGGTCTAGAGCACAATGATTTATTAATCACAGTCTATTCGATGTCAAACATTTGGTAATTTTGACATATAGTGTTAAAAAGGAATCCCGTTATGTAAATATATATAAATGATCTTTTCATATACTTACCATTTGTGACACCCAATAGCTGATGTGTATTTTTGTGCCGGGGTGTCGTTAAACATGTATTCATTCATTCCATTAGTAGCAAGGGATCTTTTATATGTATCATCCTACAGACACGATACCACGGCCTATTATATACCAGTCGAGAGTGCCTGGTTCGACAACTAAATATTAGTGCGACAGTCGAGACACATGTCCACACACGGAGTTTGACGGAGAGGTGTTTGTAGAGTGTCGGGTTCCTTCGTCTAGTGTCGATACCTGTCACCAACATGTAAGTTTAATGTAATGATTCGACTCGGGAATAATAGAACTAGCGAGGAGGTGTTGCAACCGTTTTTGTATCACCGCCAGGTTTTGTAGTAGCTACAAAAACCTGTTACAGTGACATGGTACTCGCAACCGTTTTTGTATCATCGCCAGGTTTTGTATGGTACTCGCAACCGTTTTTGTATCACCGCCAGGTTTTGTAATATAAACCTGTTGCAGTGACATGGTACTCGCAACTGTTTTTGTAATAAACGCCAGGTTTTGTAATGAATGTGTCGTCCTCCAATGTTTACGCGTGATATCGTAATTATGAACCAACTTTTAATTATTATTTTATTAATTAATCGACGAAAGACGAGAATTAGCCTTGTTGTAGGGCATTCGATTTAATGTAATTTGAGTTAAGTGGTGTTGCTGTTATTATCATCATCATCATCATCATCATTATTAGTATTGTTGCTGTCGTCGTTGTTGTTGTTATTAGTGTTATTATTATTATTACTATTATTGTTGTTATTATCATCATCATCATCATCATCAGTTTTGTGTATTTCCAGTGGCTACCCGACAAGGATCGATCTCAGATCTTAGACCACAAGGAGCCCACCCCGCTATGACAGACAAACAGATGATCGCGCGCGCGCGAGCGCGCACACACACACACACTAACACATACCCCACCGCAAACATACACGTTCATCCATGCGCTAGATCACAAAACTGATGATGATGATGATAATAATAATAATAATAATAATAGCAATAACAACAACAACAATAATAATAACAATAATCATAACAGTAATAATAATAATAATAATAGTAATAATAGTAATAGTAATAATAATAATGATGATGATAACAGCAACAGCAACACCACTTAACTCAAATTACATTAAAGCGAATGCCTTACAACAAGGCTAATTCTCGTCTTTCGTCGATTAATTAATAAAATAATAATTAAAAGTCGGTTTATAATTACGCTATCATGCGTGAACATTGAAGTACGACACATTTATTACAAAACCTGACGTTTATTACAAAAACGGTTGCGAGTACCATGTCACTGCAACAGGTTTTGTTAGCTATTACAAAACCTGGCGGTGATACAAAAACGGTTGCGAGTACCATGTCACTGCAACAGGTTTTGTTAGCTATTACAAAACCTGGCGGTGATACAAAAACGGTTGCAAGTACCATGTCACTGCAACAAGTTTTGTAATAGCTACTACAAAACCTGGCGGTGATACAAAAACGGTTGCAACAGGGGGCGAGACGTAATCCAGTGATAAATCGGTCGTTTGATGAGCAGTCGGTATGGGAACGATCCCTGTCAGTGGGCCCACTGTGCTATTTCTCGCTCCAACCAATGCACCACGACTGGTACAGCAAAGGCCATGGTATGTGCTATCCCGTCTCTGGGATGGTGCTTATAAAAAATCTCTTGCTGCTAATCAAAAGAGTAGCCCATATAGTGGCGACAGCGGATTTCCTCCTTCAATATCTGTGTGGTCTGACGCCATATAACCGTAAAAAAAACAAATGTATTGAGTGCGTCGTTAAATAAAACATTTCCTTACTTCCTTCATCTCTAGCTTTATTCGCACATAACAGAAGTAGGCTAGGGGACATTCTTTTACCGAGGTCTTAAAGGGACATTCCTGAATTTGCTGCAATTTTAAAGATGTCATCGGCTAACAGAGCCGTTTTAACGACTGTAATTACATATACAAAAAAAAAAAAAAAAAAAAAAAAAAAAAAAAAAAAAAAAAAAAAAAATGTCTGCATAACATATATGTGGCTGTATATTAAACGTGTTTCTGATCGTTCTAATGTTTGTACTAGGTAACATTAAACTTTCTTTTACCCTAAATTTTATGTACGAAATTATCAGTGATAAAGCGTTCGCTTGATGCGCGGTCGGATTGAGATCGATCCCCGTTGGTATCAATGAACAAGGTATGTGCTATCCTCTCTTTAGGATGGCGTATGTGAAAGATCCCTTGCTGCTAACGGGAAAATGTAGCGGGTTTCCTCTCTAAGACTATATGTAAAACGAAATGTTTAACATCCAATAGCCAATGCTTAAGAAATCAATGTTCTCTAGTGGTGTGGATATAATATTAGAAGGAAGGAAATGTTTTATTTAACAACGAACTTAACACATTTTATTTACGGTTATATGGCGTCAGTCTTATGGTTAAGGACCACACATATATTGAGAGTGGAAATCCGATGTCGCCATTTCTTATGCAACTCTTTTCGATTAGCAGCAAGGACCTTTTATGTTCACCATCCCAAATAAAGGATAGTACAAAGCAAGGCTTTTCTTACACCAGTTGTGGAGCACTGGCTGAAACGAGAAATAGCCCAATGGGTTCATCGAAAATTGGAAGAAAGGAAATGTTTTATTTAACGACCCACTTAAAGGGACATACCCTAGTTTTTAAACACTAAGACATAGTTTTGACTATTAGAGGCGTTTTTTGATAACTGAAATCATACTTTACTTAAATTTTATTGTTTAAAGTATCCATTTCCGTACATTCGCAGTGTTTTTTGTCATCCTGATGTTTTTTAATATCACAAAATGCATTTCTCATATTTTTAAAAAGGCACGTGCC
>JAECMU010407739.1:0-13315 GCA_016106625.1 Dracogyra subfuscus
TGTATGTTGGAGACATAGCAAACACTGACTACACAATCTGCTAGGGTGTCGTTAAACAAACACTTCTTTTCAAGTCATATATTCAGACCCCTGGAAAACAGTATAATTTTGAACGGTCAGTCAAAAGGAAAGTTTCCGGAGCTAGTATAGTTTTTGCTTTAGTAAGTCGAGAGTAGCTCGTTAATTTAGACCTAGTTGGTGCTGTGGTGTCTCTCTAGGTTGCCTATAGGGCCCTTAAAAAGAATATCACCGCTTCTGTTCGTGGCATGACAACCCATGGGATTGTACAGATTAGACTTCCAGCAGAATTTCGGGTTGTGTAGGGTAGGCTGGTATTCTTTTGTCCAGCTTCCCCTGGGTGTAGTGCAGTTGTGTACTTGGGGCCGGTATTCTTTTGTCTGACTCCTTATCAAATGCTACATTTAAGTCTGTTTTGTAAGTGTGAATATCCTGCCCTCACCCCTAATCTGTCTGTAAGCTCCTCTCCCTTTTTAGGTGACATATCTGCTTATTACTATTAGTAAAATAGCATTAACTTAAATTAAAGTACCAGTAGTGCTAGAGAATTTCTAATCGTGGCTAGAACATTGTTTAAATTACAGATCCTATGGCTAGTGTATAGCCCAGCCAGTGATATGTAGTATGTACTAATTCTGGTAACATTTTGTTTTTGAAATTTCATTAGCAACAGTTGAAATCCAATTTTAAAAATGTTTAAATACTTCTAAAATGTATGTCTGTTTACTTGAATAAAGAAAATGAAGTATTTAACTTATTGTTCTAAATAAAGCTGTGTTTTATTATTTTTAATGTATAAAACATGTACATTTTTGTTTCCAGTTATTATGCCACCATCTGCCCTGGATCAGCTAAGTAAGTTAGTCTTATTTGTTGGATCTTAGTTATTCTATGTAAATATTTATTTATTAGATATATGTTTTTAATATAACAAATTTAAGATGGTCTGCTTGGTATTCTTTATTTAAAATGAACGTTTTCATATGATACTACATGTTGCTAGTTATTTGTCCCATACCTGTCCAACTGGACAGGACTGTAAGTTTGATCTCCATATGTCCGTCTGTCTGTCTGTCCATCCTTCTATCCGTCTGTTCCACATAGTTTTCCAGATGGGTTTTTTCCCAATGTGTTGAGATATTGAGCTGAAAATTTGTGTATATTTTTTCATATACTATTACAACTCAAGTTTGTCTTTCATGATGTTCATGAGTTATGGCCCTTGAACAGGAGATATGGAAATTTGTTTTCCAGACTTTTTTCCACACTGCCTCTAGATACTAAACATTTATGTATGGATTTACAATATACTATATATGTTACAAATCACATTTGATTTTCATGACAATTTAACCATTTTTGACAGTTATAACCCTTGAACTTTTGTTTTCCGGACTTCTTTTTTGCAATGCCTCCAGATACTGAGCTGAATTTGTTTTGTATGTAGCTTTATCATGTACTTTTAAAGATTATGATTGAATTTCATGTCAGTTTACCAGTTTTTACAGAGATATAGCCCCTTGGTAGTTTGGCACACTAGGAGACATGTATTGCTTTAACAGTACACTCTGAATGCATGTTATAATGATGTTTATACATGCATACTACATTTGGTCAGGACTCTCTTTGTAGTTACCAATGAATGATGGTTCCAATATTTAGATATAATTTAAGATAGTGATCACACCATGGTAATTTGAAATCCAGAAGTAATTTGATCTGATGCTTTTAGATTGGATGTCTGTTTAATCTGTGAAATAGGTTGTAAATAAATAACTGTACCCATTATTACTTTCAGCTCGTCTCAACATTCAGTATCCAATGTTATTTAAACTTGTGAACAAGAAACACAACCGAGAAACACATTGCGGAGTACTGGAATTCGTTGCAGATGAAGGAAGAATATATATTCCATACTGGGTAAGCATGGTCTTTCTTATACACTACACAGTGTATTGGAAGTCTTCTAAATTGACATATAGCAGTACTTTAACTCTGCAGTGGCAAATACATTTTTAATATTTAAACATTTTCAATAGATCATCCAGTTTTCATTTAAATTTGGTTTTGTGTTTTAGATTAAGTTATTAAACAGTGCTACTGCTATGGGTTATAAAGCGAGATTGTAGCTTTAAATTTAACATAAGCACTGTATCATTTTAAACATTTTAAAGTACTGTCCTAAAATAATGAGATTTTCTTTTTAGATGGAATTTTGCTTAAAACATTGGTTAATCTAATAGAAATAAACAGATAAATTGAACAGATGAGCAAATAATGATTATGAAAGTTTGGAAATAAAACTAAAAACAACCCAATAAACACACTTATTATTGTCATGAATGTATTGTGCTACACATTTAAAAGTAAGAAACTAGTTAATACCGTAATTTATTTCTAAAAAGGTTTTCTTTATGTTTGAATGTATGGAACCCATGCTTGTTCATTGGATTAGATCTGATCTTGTTTTTCTTTCCAGATGATGCGTAATTTACTGCTTGATGAAGGTGGTCTTGTCCAAATTGATAACGTCTCACTTTCTGTAGCAACATTTGCCAAATTTCAGCCTCAGTGTGTTGATTTTCTCGATATTACCAATCCAAAAGCTGTGTATCCTTTGTTATTGACATTTGTGATGGTGTAAATATATGATGCTAGTCATGTACTCATTGATAAAGTAGATTTAATTATGATAGCTTTACTCATATTCTATTTACAACACAATTGTTTTTATTTCCTGTGAAAAACACTAATATGTTTCACAAATTTTTTACAGTAACAATGACCACAAAACTTAAAATATTGATATACTCACTATCATTTTGCAAGCTGACAACCGAAGTTGGTTATGTCCACTCATTAGAAAAATGAGAGTAGTACAATATTTAACATTTATTAAAAACAAAAATTTGAATGTAGTTTATTTTTATATATATTATTTAATTGAAGAGATGGAAATCTCTTCATGTATAATTTAAATAAACAAATAAAACTACTTTCTTTTCAGATATTTATAAACAAAATTAAACATTAAAACTTGTTACTCTGAAACCTATAACTTTGAACATAACCAATTATGGTTGCCAGAGACCCCGACATGAACAAATTGAAGTGATATTTAGTTGCTCCCCAAACTTAGATTATGGGGAGCCATTTAAGATATCACCATTTTAGCTCCTCTTAGCATGAGAATATTTGAATGATGGAAAGCAACAGTGATGCTCCCCATAAATGGTGAGGTCTGTTGCCAGTTCTTGATACCTGTATACAATAACTACAGTGATGCAGAAAGTACTTGCCTGTTCCCTAAATGCAAGTAAAAAAATTCATGGACAAATAAAAATAAATGCAACTACTGGTCTGAAGGGCAATACAATTGGTCTTGGAGGTTGAGGGTTAATTTTGAATTCTCTAAATATATATGAAAGAAATGTAAAAAAAACTTTGTCTTTATGAGAATATTTTCATATATATTGAATATTTCAAAATATCTTGAAGTGAAGACAGTGTATATTATAATATTATTAAACATAAATATATTGTTCTATAGGCAAGGTTTCTGGCAGAAAGAAATGTTTAGATATGGCACTATGGAATTGAATATTTACAATGTGCATGCTGAATGCAACCACAGTCAACCTCCCCCAGAAAGAAAATAGGTTAGGTTTAGGGTTAGGGTTAAAGAAATCATACTGTAATGATAAAGAGTAATTAATTTAGCCAAAATCTGCAAAGAAATTGGGTATTGGGCCATACCCTTTTTACCCTCTGGCAGAAACCCTGATAGGCTGGCGGACTAGTAGAAATTGGCTAGTAAATGTTTGTTAGTTCTAATCTAGTGGGCTTGTGAAATATTCTTCATTTCTGCACCCCTGAACTAAATGTAAACTACAGGTAAACATCACACCTAATCCAGGGCTTCTAGATTATGGTAGCTCCACTCCCATGGCTAGTGATATACAGTGTTGGGCTAGTGAATAACTAATATAACTAGCCCGATGGCTAGTGGAAAAAAAACCTTTGTCAGATGCTGCATTTACATATTTTGTAAATATAAATGTCCTGCCCCCTCTTTCCACCCCACATCAAAACATTTTAAGCTCAATCTGTCTGTTTAGGTGACATATCTGAGTATTACTATTAGTAAAATGGTATCTATTTAAAGTAGGGCTAGTGAATTTTTAATCATGGCTAGTACATTTTTAAAATCACTGATCCCATGGCTAGTGGATTTTTATAAAATTCTAGAAGCCCTGCCTAATCCTAAATAAAGGAGTGAAATATTCAGTGTTTTTTATTTCTTGATATTTTTACTCCTTAAAACTAAATGCCTGTTGTTTAGTCCACTTTGGGACTGCATGTGGATTTTATCGGGATACTCTTGTTATTAATCTTTAACTAAACACAGCTTGGAAAATGCATTGAGAAACTTTGCTTGTCTTACTGCTGGAGATGTAATAGCTATCAAGTACAATGACAAGGTGGGATGTTTGTTACGTATTCTATATATAGTATTTATTATTTAACAAAAGGACTATAATTTTTATATGTTTCATTAGCTGGCACACTATGTTTCCTTGTTTGCTGTGGCTTTGTTTTCAGTTCCCTATCTTCAGGCAACATTAAAAATTAATTTGTATCCCTTTATTGTCATTTTATTTTTATTTTATGAGAATCTGTTTTTTCAACTGACACTAGAAATGTCAAAATTATGCTTTCATGGTACAAAATATTTTTGAAAAGTTTGTTTTGTTTATTGACATCAGTAGAACTAATTAGTTTATTAATAATTTTGTTTTAAATACATATTCATATACCAATTTCTGTTTCCATGGTTTTGGCATCCATTTGTGAGCGGAGTATAGCTTGGAGGTAGAACACTCGCCAGGAGTATAATTAAATTAATTTCCAATGTTCTTCTCAACAAGATCAACTGTTTCTGCTCGTATTATAAAATTAGAGATAAATTAGTTTAATAAATACTGCTATTGTATGATGAAGTATTACTGTTTTTCAATTTCAGATTTATGAGTTGTGTGTTTTGGAAACAAAACCTGGAACAGCTGTTTCAATCATCGAATGCGACATGAATGTAAGTTATTATATGTGGTATGCTTAGTATGTGTTGTATTAGAGCCATGGTCCTGTTGTTTGTTTAAAAATAACTACAATACAGGGGAACATGAGACTAAACCATACTTTAAAAATTGTGTATGGTTGACAACTTGGGAGTTAAAAACCTGCTTTTGTGACAGAATTTGTCAATGTTATTTTGAAGTCACAATTTAGTATGTTAATTTTCACATTTTTGTTTGAAAATGGTGGCTATTTTGAGTAGGTATTTGACATACATAGTTAAAATGTATAGAAATTAAAATGCTTTAGGGTGGGGAGGGGAGAGCCTCATTGTGGTCATCATAGACTGGTGGCAGCATAATCAAGTTCAACTATTTATATTTCCTGATCAATCTGCATCAAGCCATCACAAGTTGCCCAAACATTTGTTTTCTTCATGCATGAGTTATGCAGTTTTATTTAGCATAATCTATTTTAACATTTGTGTAAAATTAACTGATTGATTTGTCTTTCTTAGCAACACAAATTTCTGTAGGTTTTTTTTTCATTTAAGAAAAAATGCTAATTAGGAACAATTCTTTGCACAAAAAAATGTATGTTTATTATCCATCAAATATAAATAAATATTAAAAAAAATTATACACAATGTTTTGAGGGCATAATCTCTCTTCGGGTTATGTAAATTTAGTTTGTGAAGTCCTGTACATGCATTTTATGATGAGTAATATATTTCCCTTGCAGGTTGACTTTGCTCCTCCAATAGGTTATCAGGAGCCTAAGAGACAACGACCACACGATGCATCAGATCTGGAAACTGATAGTGCAGTAAGTCAAGATTTAATTGTTATTTAGCTGGCTTCATTCATTGTAGTTATTTCTGTGCTTATATCCAATTAAGGTTCAAGCACACTGTCTTGGGCACACACCTCAAAGGGTTAGTAGTGAGAGAGAAGAGGTGTTCTGATCTTACACCTACCCACTGAGTCAATAAACTCAGCTGTGGCAGCTGGTATTGGGCTGCTAACCCAGTGTCTTCCAGCCTTATGTCTGATGGCTTAACCATTATATCACCGATGCTGGTTATATAGCTGATTAGTGCACCTTTCCATTATTCTTTGATGTTATCACACTGATGCAGTGTGTATAATGTAGACTGATACCATTAAAAGCATCTGATGGTTAAGATATGTATTCGAGGAGAAATAGCATGTTAAAGATATATTAATGTGTAGAATATTGTTTGTTTTAATTTTTATATTTTCACTTTTTGTTAAACATTAACATTGATGTAGTTATGCAGTTTTATCTGTTTTGCCTTGTTTACCCATACATGAAATGCTCATAGTTTTTTTTCAACTTAAGGAATAAATAATGTTATGGTGTCTATTTATCTTGGACCTATCAAATTCCATACCATTAACAGGAAAATGCTACTGTGCATGTTCAATCCAACAACCAAATAAATGTAATGACATATTGTTTATCTTGTCCAGTACGAAGTAAATTAATAATAAAATGTTGTAATTACTTTCCTTTGTTGTCAACAAATGTAAAATTCCCACCAGGAAGTGAATATTTGTAATTTTTATAACACCATCAAAATCCATCTCATGTGAACATCACAAACGCAAAATGTATGGAAGATCTCACCAGTCATAAAATAGAGGGAACAGCAACACAACAAATTGTCAATGCAGCAAACGTAAATGTATTATGAACATATATACAAGCTTTTGGTTAGTATTGGTTGTCAACCAGTACCACTGTGCTCGAGATTAGAAAGTTCCCCTTACTTTTTGTTCTTTAGAGTTTGTTTTAGAATTTTTTTTTTTTTTAGAAGTTTTGTAAACAGGCCTGTCACTTTTAACAGCTTTTCTAGTAATCAATACATTTTCATGGATATACAAAAAATGTTTTTCTTGTTCTAACAATGTTTATAGGTGGTTATAAAAGAAGAAAGTTTACTTTACATACAGTAAACAAAATCTACTAATGTTTCTCAATAACAAAGGTGAATTTGACACAGATGGCCTTTCATACATCACCCACCTACCCTCACCATTTTAATATATTATAACTTTTGGATATGGTTTTTGTATGTAATAACATAATTACTGCTGCTAGTACTGTACAAGGGTGAAAAACAAATTAATTAGCTTTTTGCCACCCTCATTTTGTATTTTGATGAGTCGAGGCTTATTTAGTCCATACATATGCAGTGGTATTAAAGTTTGTGCTTGCGTAGTGTTATTAGAAAGAGTGCGGAAGTGATATGGGATGGAATTCGATGGGGGACAGCATTCGATAGTTTTTGAAGCAATCTTAACCTACGAAATCGTAAAAACATCATGAGCTATGACGTCACTATGGCGTGTGCTATAGTGATGTCACAACCTACGATAGTTTTACTATTTCGTAGCGCAAAGATGGCTTCGGAAATATGGACCCTGGTTTTTACAAATGGTTAAGTAGTTACAAAAAACTTGACACATCAAAACACTGTCTTATGCTTTAGTAAACATTGAGCCAACTACCAGATAATAAGAATAGTCTGAGTAAGAAATTGTTTATTTCAACATTAAGTACTATATAGTGTGGTAAAAGGAACACAAACCTTTAAGGACTTTGGTTTCTTTGAAATAGTACAGAAAAATTCTCATTTTCTTGGGAGAGCACACCCCA
This sequence comes from Dracogyra subfuscus, assembly GCA_016106625.1. Classification (NCBI taxonomy): domain Eukaryota; kingdom Metazoa; phylum Mollusca; class Gastropoda; order Neomphalida; family Peltospiridae; genus Dracogyra; species Dracogyra subfuscus. The sequence continues at coordinate 7,777 of JAECMU010407739.1, forward strand.
AACTCTACCAACAGGTTCAGTCTTTTGGGCCCTCCCATTTTCCATTACCCAGACCATCACACATACCATGACAGTGGTACCCCCTCCCCACCCACCCATACTTTTAAAGACACTCTTCAGGACCTGTGTTTGAGGGGAATCTTAACTACTTTTATTTATTTCTCAGATGGCTTTAGATGACGAGGATATTACAGATTTCAGGGTAAGAATTTATAGCTATGATGTTTAGATAGTGTAATCATTTCTTATTTTCTAAAGGCATTAACATATTAATCATTTATAAATCATGTGGAGATCAAATTCAGACTTGCTGTTAAGACATCCAAATTTATAATTTTTACCGACTCACTTTCGTGTCTCCAAGCTTTATAAAACATCAGGGGTAATGAAAAGGCAGATTCTGCTGCCGAGTCTGCTTTGGATTTGCCCCATGCCAGGGTTGGTGTACCTTATACTGATTTTAAACATAGTATTAACACATTTATCTTTTCGACTTGGCAACATGATTGGGATGGTGCGGTTGCAAACAAGCTTCATGCCATCAAGCCAGTCTTGGGAGAGTGGCAGTCCTCCTATAGACAGTGCAGAAAGGATGAAGTTGTCTTGTGTTGTGCCCGCATCGGTCATACTTACTTGACGCATTCATTTATTTTGAAAAAATATCCTCCACCTCAGTGTGAACACTGTCAGTGTCCTTTTGACAGTGCGCCACATTTTGGTGGAGTGTAAGTTTTTGAAAGAAACTTGCAGAGATTAATTTGGTACGCGATCTGTGATGGAATCATTTCGATTCAATCCAGACATTTTATTACAATTTCTTCGTGATACCAACCTTTATTGTAAATTTTAATTTTACACTGTTTTAATTTCACTTTTGAATTTCATTATTGATGTTTATCATCAAGGTTGTTGTATTTTACCGTAGTTTGACAACCAATAGCCGATGTATTTTTCGTGCTGGGGTGTCATTAAACATTCATTCATTCGTTAAACATTTATTCATTCATGCTGTTAAGAAGCTGTCTTTAATACACACTATATCTGCCTTGAGTTCAGGCTCTATAAAGGAACTACTTATAGTCCAGGAACTATGTCTTACATGACTAATGCTGACAAGCTGCTGCCATTTTGACGAGTTGAAAAGAAAATAGAATTTTGCTCTTATGTATTTTAGCTTGGGCCGTGATTATATAATTTAGGCATTTGTGCACATTTACAGGCATTCAGTGGCCAAGGAAACAGACTGGATGGCAAGAAGAAGGGAACAGACGCTCAGTCAGCGGCTGCAGATGGTGCTGTGCCAAAACGGTAATATACTTTACACACCTGTAGTATTGGCATACTATTGGAGAATGTCAACTGTTTTAAGACTACAATAGATTGTTCTGTGTTATTTCTTTCTATATTGTGAAATTACTAACTTGATCCTCTTAAATATGCCCTGTCCTAGCTAAAATAATATTAATATAGTTTTCTACTAATAGTTGGTGATATTAGTATATACATGTAGGCTTAAAAGGTAGTGAAATAGAACTGACCGTATGGATTCATATGCGTTTTATAAATATTTGTAACTGTTTTCAGTGTATTACTTTGTGCCAGTTTGCCAAAAACTCAGTGCATAATGTACTATTTTATCCTGTAACATTTCTTTCAGCTGATTAAAGCAAAGTCAGAAATGTATACTAGCAGACTATGACTGTTGATGGCACTGTGTGACATCACAAAATTGCTCATTTGACTTCATTGTACAATGTACATAGCTGAAATAACAGAAATAATAGCTTTTCACTTTAAGTTTTATGGTGTGCAGAATAAAGATAATAATTAGTTAATGTCATAGGATATCAACTTTATCCTGTTAAGGCCGAATGACAAATTCCCATTTTTACCTTCATATTAACTAGTTTATTTTAAATCTTCAGTTAATAAGTTTATGAATGCACATCCATGTAGTTGAATTGTTTTATTTTCTGATTTTAATAAAAACAAATTTAATTTTCAGAGGCATTCCAAACTACAACTACAAGAAAGGGACGATAACCTTCATCAGAACATCACGACCTGTAGCCAATGGCAATGTTGAGGTGAGTCATTTTTCATCCATATACATTCTAGAAGAGTTTTGCACTGAGGCTTATAGAGATGTATAAAATTGTATTGATCTTTATTACAGAATTTTATTATTAAATTATTAACAAAAGCACTAATATCTACTTCCTTTTTAGGCATATTAAAACATTTTAAAATAAAATAAATTATTGTCACAATGGTCTACTAAGCCAGTATCTTTTACGGAAATCAGTGTCAGTGTCTATAAAGCATATGTTACAAAATGGTTACATATTGCGAGACCTGTAATAGCCAGTGATTAATAAGTATACCGATGAACTAACACATACATGTGTATTTACAGTCTAAATACGGTGACTGAAGTAAATTTGCAACCTAAGTATCAAAACGGGGGCGGAAAGTAGCACAATGGTGAAACACTTGCTTGATTTGCAGTTGGTCTAGGATTGACCCCTGTCAGTGGGCCTATTGGGCTATATCTCATCCCAGCCAATGCACCACAACTGGTATATCAAAGGCTGTGGTATGTGCTATCCTGTCTGTTGGATGGTGTATATAAAAGATCCCTTGCTACTAATAGATAAATGTGGCAAGCTTCCTCTCTAAGACTATATGTCTGAATTACCAAATGTTTGACATCCAATAGACGATGATTAATAAATCAATGTGCTCTAGTGGTGCCATTACACAAAACAAACTTCTTCAATACTCACACAATATAATAGATAGTTCTGTTATTTAACTGTGATTCTTAAACTTTATTCCACTTTTTAAAATATATTTTCAGGACAAAGATGAAAAATTTGAAGCATTTTGTGGAAAAGGTGAATCATTAAGAAAGAAGGGAAGAAACTGATAAAGAACTATTTTTAAGATCTGCAGAGTTGTGTAGTTACAATATGTTTGTGAACATCATCACGTTTAACTTAAACACTGTCAGTAATAAATGGCAGCCAGAATAGCAATATTACGTTTAAAATACTGAACTGCATATGTAACGGCAGTAATAAAAACAAATACACTGTTTACTGATGGCCACTTTGTATGAAGCAAAACAACAGTGGTGTATGTGAAAGATCAATGAACAGACTTCATTTTTATCATATACTTGTGGAAAAAAGTTCCTGTGCATGCATTTTACTTTATCTGCGATGTATAGAGCATTCTATTTTAAATATTGCCTGTGTTTCTACAATAATTGCATTTAATCTCTAGTGCCCTAACACAAAAAGCCAATTATTATTAGTATGCCATATTTTTAGTTACGTCTTCAAGATTCAATTCAGCTAACAAATTTACAGTGGAAGTTGAACTATTTAAATGTCAGTAAATATTGATTCATTGGAATCTATAATAAAACTGTGATTACAAAGGCAACGATACATGTATGTGGAATAAGTAATTAGTATGATATTGCTTCTCGACTGTTATCAAGGACAAAACATTAGATACCAGTGGTGTGCAAAACTGTTGCAGGACACTAAGCGTTTGTTCATATTACTTAATATGGTATGTTTGAAGAATGTGTGGTTGTTTTAACTCTTTATTTTATTTATTGAAGTAACGATTTGTATCTTTTTATCATTTGTTGTGACATTATCCTTGTCTCTTGTCCAACCATTTTTGACAAGATCTTCTATTTATATAAAATAGTTAAAATGTGATGTATTCCTTCAACAACATTATTAAGGGGTTTTTTCAGATATAAAACTTTGATTTTACCAAGATTTCTAAAAGAACTTCATATTGTATTTGTTTTCTCAAGTTAACCTGACATTTCATATCTGTGCAGACTATGCATAAGAAAGAGAGAAGAGGTCTACAAAATGATACATTTCACACAATGAAGAAAGATATAGTAATTTGATTGGCTATTGGGATATTTTGACAGGTCAAAGGGGGTGACAGAATGGGTGTGTATATTGCACCTACCGTATATGAGAGATCAGGTTACATATTCATGATTTTTTTTTTTTTAAGTTTGAATAATTGTTTTGACTACGCAAACAAATTCAAGCCTGCCCTTCATGTAACAGTGGGTGATTAGTTTTAGCAGAAATATGGTAAGCAGTAAAACTCTGTAGATCATTTTGTAGAAGAAGGCAGAGATCAAAATTGCATTAGACAACAAAAGAAGAAACCGATCATAAAAACATTGCTATGGTTGCAGTGAACTTGTCATTAAATAAAAGGGACTGAAACAGTTTTGGGGCTCTGTTAAAAGTTTGATAAACCAGAAATAGCCATAGGTTATTCATCCAATATTACTTGTTTCAATGAAAAAATCAAGATGAGCTTAAACTTTTTAAAAATAAACAGTTAAAGGGTCCTTTGCCTATACAAGGTATTTTGAAACATGATTTTGTTGCTCACTATACAATAAAACATGTATATGAAAGTTAATTTAAATTCTGATTATTTAATTATATGGAGGTTTATAATTTCAATTGTGTGTGTTAAATAGTTGTACAGTTTGCAGCTTAAGATTTTTGCCCTTCATTTATCAATCTATGTTCTTATTTCTCAACTCTATAGTCTGTTCATTCCATCCCTTGCATATATACTTTTAATGGGATTATCATATTCCAACATTGTTTTCATGGTTATTAAAGACTTGAATGCATAGCATTTGTTTGATATATTCATCATTATTAATTTGCACATTGGTAATTTGTCAATCCATTTCTTTCCTTAACTTTGAAATATGAATGGGGGAAAAAAGCCATTATTGTTATTTACATTAAAACACTTAAAGTAACATATAAATAACTGACGATCCTTAATTGACATGCTTTATTTATTCAGGGAAGTAGAAATTTAATGTTTTACAAGGTTGCATGTTTAGCTTTTTACTACAAATTGCAGTACATAAATTAATTGTATAAAAAATACAAAAAGCTTATATTAAGCAAATGCCTAACACAAAATTCGACTAGTCACCTGGACTAATCGGGCATACTATTTTCACACAAGTTATTAAAGATGAACACTAAGAGGCGTATTTATAAGTAAATAAATATTATGCTATTGTAATTCAAGGTTTTGTGTTATTTGTTGTTATGAATGATGCGTCTGTTGATAATAAATGAACAGCACAAGTGAAATCAAATTGATTGCCACTGTCATCTCAATCATGCAAACATTTATGTACTGTTAAGACTAGCAAAATTTCATTTTTAAATAGGAGACTTGTCCCACTACTTATTAGTCCCCTACTGGTCCTACTGGAGGGGACTATAGGTTTCATCACTGTACTGTTTGTCTGTCAGTCCCCACATAAACTTTTCTGGACATGTCCACAATGTTTTGACTCTCAAAATTATTTGATCTGACATTTTGTGTATAGCTTTACCAAGTACTGTGACAGATCAAATTTGACTTTCATGGCGATTGACCCATTTTTGACATTTTGTGTATACCTATACTTTCTTGACAGCTATGTCCCTTGCAGGAGCTGAGGGTAATA
>JAECMU010408232.1:0-22034 GCA_016106625.1 Dracogyra subfuscus
GTATAATGTAAGTGGAAGAGATAATCATGGTTTATTTTCCATGAGTTACACCTTTAGAGAGGTCATGACCTCCAATCAGATTTATGGACTATCTCACTCTGTATGACTGCACACTGCATCATGCAAAAAGGGTGCACATTGTTCTTTGGATTCAATAAATAAAAAATAAACACTTATGGCGAGTTGTTATAATTAAAGTTAACAAAATACATTTTGTAAATTTCTTTGATAAATCTGTGTTTTTAATACTGTTAATTGTTATAATAAGTAATATGGATTATTTTTATAACTTAGGTGGTTTTAGTTGTTTTAAAATGTTAGTATTCTCAACTGATTTAAACTGTTTGCACGTTTACCTAAACCAACAACAAAGTATGCCTACTGAGCCTATCTGTTGTGTAAAGTGACAAATTGATTAAACATGAGCTCAGTATGCATGATGCACATTGAAAAGTTTATTATTTTTATTTAATTATTTTTTGTTTTATCAACAGTTAAAATTTGGCAAGTGAATTGTTAAATCCACTGGCGCCACAACAAGTAAATTTAAAAACAATCTAGGCAAACCCATAAACATTTAAGACCACAAAAATAAAGAATGTCACGATATTCTATTAAAACATCATTATTTTACCACCGAATCTTTTCCTCAATTTAAGGCAGAAGAAATTTGATATTAGCTCCTCAACAATTTCATTTTTTATGACTGGGTGTAAGTTCTTCAGCTAATGCTAGCTACCGTAAGGCATTAATTACAAACACTATAACCGGCTAATGTTATCTAAAAATGAATGAAGTTACTTTTCTGATTTCTGGCTAAGTACATGTATATATATTTATATACCAAATAACAAGTGGGATGGAATGACTATACATGTATAGCTGGATGAATTAGACAGTTTTCAGGACAAATTAAATGTAAAGTTGAGCACCATTGTGTTGAACTTGCTTTAGTCGATATATTGCTTGTGTCGATATGACTAGCCGGACCCAGCCAAAACATGTATTAACTATCATGTTTTTATTCCGGTATGTTTAAGTTGATAGTACGTTTGTGTCGATATATTTGTTTGACTTTTTATATGGAAAAAAATGCCTTTATGAGTTGAAATAAATAAACATATTTTGAGGTAGATATAAACTGTGCAATCTGAAATCAATGCCGTATCTGTATTGTGAGTATCAAAAGAATTACCCACAATTGACTGTAAACACATGATTTGTAACAGTTTACATGTAAGATGAACAGATGAAATTATCTAAACCACAGAACAAAGCACTAAAATGGTCATATTGAGAAAAGAAAATGCTAGCAAATGACGATTGTTACAGAATGCAAATAGTTATGTGACATTATGTGACTTGTTGCTGTAAGAACTTGGCGACTGATAAAAATAGGATTAGTTTGTCTTGATAGGTTGACTACCGTAGTTGTTAATTGACAAAGAACACAGTGATCTTGGTTTTTATCACTGACGTCAGTTTCTGCTATGATGACTTGTTTTATGGCAACCAAGTCCAGAGATTCAGGTATGACCTGGTTGACAATATTCTATCATCATACTTATAGTAACCCACAATGTGAATTCAAAGGAATATACACCTGCTGAATGTTTTACCACCTATGCTCCCATGTGAGACGACAGCACTGTCAAAAGTGCCCATAGCCCTGTTATATTTGTAGTTGATGCAAGGATTGTCACAGAATAGGACAAGATGTTGATGTTTTAGCTCAACAGCTTTGATGCCACAAACCAATGCATGACAATACATGACAAATATTATTCTTAAACTTTATGAGCTAGGTGTGGAATTTTTTATATGTTCTTCTACAAAACACTGTATGTAACTATATTTTGTTATCATAGTGAAACCCCTCTAAACCGGACTCCCTTTGGGACCAAGTCAAATGTCTGGTTTTAAGAGGTATCCAGTTTAAAGAGGTTACATTGTTTACTGATTTTTTTAAAAGGACTGTGAAGAACATCCGGTTTTGAGGGAATTCCAGTTTACAGAGAGTCCGGTTTTGAGGGAATTCCAGTTTACAGAGAGTCCGGTTTTGAGGGAATTCCAGTTTACAGAGAGTCCGGTTTTGAGGGAATTCCAGTTTACAGAGAGTCTGGTTTTGAGGGAATTCCAGTTTACAGAGAATCCGGTTTTGAGAGGTTTCACTGTATACCTTTTTTTTAAATTTATTTTTGTTAACAACAAAATGTTGATTCTTCTAATGTCCACAATAATTTTAATTTTGCAATTTAAAGAAATGTAAAAAGATTATTAACTTTGTTCAGAATGTGCACAGTGGTAAAATAGATTGATTAATTTATTTTTCATAGCATAATAATTTTTATCGGCTTAAATACAAAATGTACCATTCAATAAAAATATGTTTTTATATACGACTTGTTTTGTCTGTACATTTTTTTGTACATATTTCACTTAAAATTTGAGTTCATATTCGGTTAACTTAATATTTGTTTGTGGTCCCCACGACATTGACACAATGGTGCTCGACTGTATATATTTTTAGGTAATATTTCATTGGGTTATTTTGTTGGTCAACTGTCCATGTGACTTTGCCTTTAAGATCATTAAAAAGATAAGTAAATTCCTGCAACATACTTGTAGATTTGAAGTCTGCTGTTTGACATTCTGGGAAAATGGGGCAGTATGCAGCCCAGTATAATTAAAACCTAAATACAGTCAGTCTAGGATTGATCTCTGTCAGTGGGCCAAATGAGCTATTTCTCGTTCTAGCCAGTGCACCAGGAATTATATATTAAAGGCTGTGGTATGTGCTATCCTGTCTGTGAGATCCCTTGATACTAATGGAAAAATGTAGTGGGTTTCCTATCTAAACCTGTATGTCAAAATGAACAAATGTTTAACATACAATAGCTGATGACTAATAAATCAATGTGCTCTAGTTGTGTTGTTAAAACAAAACAGACTTTTTTCTGGGGAAAAAACCAGTAAGGCCTAAACACGCTGAAGTCAGCTCTGGCACTGTCAAAATACATAAGATGTTCAATGTCGTCTGCTGACAGATCTGTTCTTTGCACACATATAGAATTCAGTCCATTTCATTTTTGACTGGTATCATTCTTGACAAACCCAGATCTAGTCTCAGACCCAGCTCTGCTGTTTTGGGGCCTAAAGGAAGCAAATACCAACAGATGAATAACACTCTAGCAAACATGACTTGAGTTCTTATTACAAAAAGGCAGGTTTAATATAATGACCACCCACATCAGTGTTCTAACATTTTCTTTCTTGTTTTTTTAACTATGAGGCTTCATTCAAAACCTTTCCTTCTCTTCTTCTATTTTAGAACCACTGGTCAACAGTCATTACTTTACTGGCTCAGTTTGAGAGTGTTTTTGAAATGTTCATCACAATCTGCCTAATCAGTGAATGTAAGTTTATTTTGTCAGAGAATATAAAAGTTTAATGTTTAGATCAGTTCCATGTAGTTTGAAAATACATGTATACACATATTAATCATACACACAAAGAAGTCAAGTCCAGAAAACCCTCCCACACCCCATCATTTTGAGACATTAAGTGCAAGGACAAACAACTCTGACTATGTTATGTTTTAGAAACTTATTACCTCCCTTTAAATGTGAAAAATACTGAGGTCATATCTTTATTTGTATTTGCAATTTATTGCAAACATTTTTTAAAAAGGCAACTCCATGTAGGTATATTTAATATATTATTATTATTATTATTATTATTATAATTATTATTGTTCTTCAAACAAGTCATTGTGAATTTTCATGCTGATACTACCAAGTATCTGACAACTCACTAGACTTACCATCAAAACATATTTGTGCCAATGTCATACCCAGTCTTTGTATTATATTTGCAATACACCAAAGCGGTACCTAACATTGCAGTGCTACCAAACACCTTAAAGGAGGACACAATCAAGGCATTTGGCCTGGTATGCATATTCAAAGATATATTTTGCACATTACTGCTTAATATCAACAAGTATAAGTGCATAGTAATTAATAAAATGGTTAAATGTGACGGCTATTATATATAACGGGTGCAGCCATTTTGTACCATCCCAGTGAATATGCCCTCTGGTGGTTTCTTAATACCTAACGTGTCACGTCAGGAATTAGTCTTGAACTGAAGAAACAAAACATACCTGATTTTTGCGGATGCATTCCAATATTATTTAATAATAATCATCCCAGTAAGCTAGCAACAATTACTAATATATATTATATTTAATACAAAACAAACCAACATTGTCAAAGTGCTGAAATAACTGTATTATGGTTTAAATTAACCCACAGACTTAATTAATAATCAGAGTGTTTTCTTAGTTAATTGGTCGTTTCTTTTCATGGCCTGTACCTGTGGTCCTTGATTGGCAGGTGTATATTTAGACGCTCCTCAGACACTGTGTCTAGACACTCTAAAGATGGGCCTCTTTTATTAAGATCACAGGGTATTGTGTGATAACCTCAAAGTATAATGGACTTTACCTGCCGTCCCACTTTATTACTGTAATTCTGTAGACTTTCCCATCTAAAATCACAAAACTGACCAATTATGTAGTCCCAAAGAAAAGAAAACCATCACTTGGTTATCGTGAGTGGTCATTTTTGCTCGAACGTATCCTACCAATAGGCCTAATAATATGCATTTTTTCTTTGGATTTTTTAAAAGAAAAAAATACTATAACTCCATTTCGTTATATTGATGCAAACTGAAATATATTTAGTTAAATAGTTTATTATACTATCAAGTCATTTATGTTGTTTTACAAGTCAGGTTGATGAAAGCAAAGGGCCTTGGCGTAAATTAGAGCGTTTGTTTACATTGTACAAAACAGAGAATTTTGACGGAGCTGATGTCACTTCGCCCCAAATTACACCACAGGATGTCACAAAAATAAAACAAAATGGCTGCCCCCAGTTAGCAGGAATAATCATGTTTTTTTATTAATTTTAAAATTACATGTTTTTCATTGTTAAAGTGTCAGTATGTGTTGGTGGTCCGGGTATGTATCTTTCCAATACATAAGACTCTTGTTGGGAGTTTACTCTACCTTTAAACCATTGACCAATTTGGCATTGTACCTGAAAAAATCAGCTAAAACATTACTGGCTTGCCAATGTTTTGATTTGGTTTATATATATATAAAAAAATCCATTTATTTTGAATATATCTATATTCAGTTATATAAGTACATTTTTATTTTGTATTTTTAAATGGATTACCGGTAGTGCATTTATATTATTATATCTGCTTTGTACAGGGATTTTTATATAAACGGCCTTGTGGGGTGTCATGGTTAAGCCATTGGACATAAGGCTGGTAGGTACTGGGTTAACGGCCCAGATACTGGCTCCCACCCAAAACAAGTTTTAATGACTCAATGGACAGGTATAATGAGGCCATTACACTGACTTCTCTCTCAGTGTGTACTACAACAGCTTGCTCTGAATGTGCACGTAAAGCCCTATGTCCTGACCTGACCGGACTTCTCTCTCACTAACAACTAACCATTAATACTCTGTTCTACACAGACAGCCCAGATAGCTGAGGTGTGTGCTCAGGACAGCTTGCTTGCACCTTAATTGAATATAAGCACACAAATAAGTATAAATGAATGAATGAATGAATAAATGAATGAATTTTACATACAGTGACAGAATCCCATATTTCCAATGATCTTTTTCATGTTTTGGAGATTGTTAAACATTCATTCACCAAACATTCCTTAATTCATTCAACATTTCATTCCTTCATTCATCCACAGTGCAAAATAAATATTTCACGCAAACCGTCGTTCTGTGACACAAAATTAAATTTAAGGGAACCACAAATCAGTTATGTCATAACCTGCAGATATTCAGAAATTAAAACTAGCAAACTTTATGATCACAGGAAGTTTATTGACAAAAACATACCACTAGTATTATGACAAATGTTTTAGACTGATTTTTTGATACTTGATGTGTAGCAAACCAGTAGAGAATGTTATATTGCAACAGTTATAACTTGCGACCAGTCTAAACTAAATGTTTATTATAGAATGGAAACAACATTTTAAAAAATGTGCACGGAATGCTTGAGATGGCTAAATTATCTGCTGCTATTTTATCTCTAAAAGAATGTACATAGACAAAACATTGGATTGCCTATAATTTTACAAATGTTCAAATGGTTTTACCTTAACAGGAATCCAAAAGTGTCATAAAAATACTAACATTACACAATGAGCTTTAAAAACACAAACATTTTGATTATCGTATAAATATGCCATCGATAAACCGCAAAAACAGGAAAGGAATCTGGATGTGTATAACAAGGCCAATACATTGTTTCAGTACTGGGGATGATATTGTCATTTTAAAATATTGATAACTTTTGGCAAGCATTAAAGAATCTGTTTTATAAAATATTTTCTTTTAACTTTATGTTTGAGCTAAAAATTATGTATTTAAAATATAATTTCAATGTGACTGAGGTAACCAATCAGGTAACCCACGGGTTACATAAATTTAATTCATGGAACCAAACAATTGGTTACCTAGTTAAAACCAAATGAACCGACTTCCGGTTACCTCAGATTTCGATATATTGTCCCCTGCATCCATCCATCTATTCATTCATTCATCCATTTGTCCATTTATTCATTCATGCTAAATCTGTATGTCTCTCAATATGTTACTTAGGCCTATCAGTATAGAACATTATTTGATTCTGCTAGCATGAACAAAAAAGAAAAGAAATGAAATGTGGATGCATTAAGGTACATGCTTGTAGGCATTCACGCAAGCTTAATATTGTATGCATTATTAACATACAATGTCTTGTCTAAACTACAGAACAAAACAACCTCACTACCATGCCATACATAGTCAAGTGCAAACACAACATTCCATTAACTTCTTTTCATTTCAAGAATCACTTAAAGAGGCATCAAATTTCTGTTCCATAACACATTCTTTGTTGACACTAACATGAGTTAAATAAATATCTTTCAGTAGTGTTGGTCTAAGCTTTGTTGCCAGTTTAAAATACAATTAATTTATAAATATTAAAACACTGAAGTTAGATTTTTGTGAAGACTTGTCTGGTTTTAATTCTAATGAAAAACAATTTGAGCAGCTAAGATGTTTTACTATAATGTTTTTTGTGCAATACAGAAGGTATGAATATCAAAATTTAAAATTGTTCAAACTTTTAATTTTTGTTATAATAAATGTGAAATACAAAATCTACTTAATCTGTTTCACATTAAATGTATTGCACACAATGACATGTTATCAGGTGCTTCTATATTAATGGGTTTTGTATTGTTACCTATTGATGCACAAAGCTGATATATTCCAATCCATAAGAAGTTATCCAAACACTGTCAATCATAAAGTTGGGCATGTAATATTTTTAAACTTGCCAAAACATTACGTGCATTAGCACCAACAATATATTTTACATACAATTCTTAAAAGAAACTTAGCAGTACTTCTAAGTAAGTAAGTCTAAATGATCTTTCAACAAACCTGTCAACAACATATGATTTAATATATTTATTTCTGATATATGCAAATATACATTAAAAAACATGCATATCACATAGAAGATTATAAATAAATAAATATATGTTTATAATTACAAAATACATCTTACACACAAAACATACAAAAATAACTACATCATTTTTGTAAATTATGACTTTGATTATAATGTTATTAAAACAACAATATGTGTGATATTAAATAATAAGCTGTTATATTTTCATGACAGCTGTGCTCAATGGTTCACATAATACAATTGCAGCACACGCATAGCTGTTGTTAGTGTTTTAATATTTACATACAATACTGATGGTAATAAAGCTGGTCCAGTTTCTCTACATGAACATATCATGATATTGTTCAAATATCTCTTGGACAGGTTTTTTATTTTGATTTTATAACAGAATTACAAAATAATTCATAATTAAGGCTTCAATAACCAATTCCAGTCAAACTCACAATTATTCTGAATTTTAATTTTACTGACTACTCTTTTGTTGGTTTTAACTAACTCATTAACCTTAAACTTAAAGGACGGAATATTGTAATAAATAACATACACACAAACACACACAAGGACCAAAACAAAAAAAGAAGAAAACAAAAGAAATAAAAACTACTTTTCCATATTGTAAATTACTACATACAAAAATATATTACAACTTGCAAGAATGCATACCACTCAATACAGGATATAAAAAACCCACAGTAATTATTGTCAGTATTTAAACAGCACTTTTTGTATTAATAAATAATTAAGCAATATAAACATGATCAAATATTTGAAGGAATAAACAGGCATGTACAAGTAAATGTTTCACGTAATATTAACTTGTTTTGCGTATAAATTGCTTTAAAATTATATCTATATATATAATTTATGATTACCCTAGATTTAATAAGAAATAATACTATAAACATTTTCAAATAATAATTAAATTAATATATTAAAACTTAATTTAATTTAATTTAAGTTAATCAATCATGAGTTTAACTACATGAATAACCCTAATTTTATTGACATAGGGCTTATAGTTAATGAGTTAAACAATAAAAAATTGTTTCAACAAAGTATCAAATACATGTTTTGAAAATTAATGATTGCCTAAAAATCGAGTTATGAAGTTAATTTTTTGAAACCGTAAAATCTTTAAAATCAAGAAAATACAATTTAATTAGCAAGAAACAGTCTATTTAAATGTCACCAAATTCCATCACCTATACGTAACACTTATTTTTCAGAAAAAGGTAATTATAATATTTCACAAATTATTCCTATTAGTCTAAATGGTCAAAAGTAAATGAATAACATGTAAAAATAAACAGTTCACTGCATGTGTACATTACCGAAAAACACATATACATGTATTTATTAAATTATAATTTAGAAATATAATCTTTGGTTAATATGAAACAAACTATTAAACAAACTACACAACATACTTAAGTGTAAACCCCATATCCTTGCACTTTTGCTTGAAATAGATTAAATCATGTTCTATAACATTACTGACAATTTATATATTTGTTATAAAATAAAAATGCTTTTATAAAGTTCAACTGTGAAAAATAAACAACAATAATTTAATTAAAAACTAATCAAACTTGGATATTCATAACGTAATTATTTGTTTTGTATAATGTAAAACAAAGTGAATAAAAACAAAGTGATTAAAACCCCAGAAAAAAGTATAATTTCTTTAAAAACAATTTGGATACTATTTTTTCACACATTCTTAAATAAATTAAAATCACAGATTCATTGGATGAAATGGACGGAATCATAATGATAAATATAACTTAATGATCTCAATGTGTAAATGCTGTTCAGACAAACATAAATGTAATAAGAAATTTGTTTCATGTTATTCAACAATGTCATTTGGAAATCCATAAAGTACTTTCATCTACAAAACTGAATGAAACAAAATATGTGGTCTACTACTACTATCAATATAATAAAATGCACATACTGTTATGCACCTATCGTTATTAAAATATGCTGTATATGTTAAGAAATACTGGTACATGTATGCTGTTTTTTCATTGAGCTCAAAATGAGACAGATTCCAATAAATTTCTTATGTTTACATATTGGTACTTTGTAGTGAATTATTGATACATTTAAATATGGAAAATTCCAAACTGGACGAAGGAACAAATGTAAATTATTTGTTAAAGCCACAATTTCATTTCTCCATGCTATTACAATTTTTTACTAATACAAAATACAAACAGAATCACAGTTTTAATAAACTACGTATTCACTGTCAATAAAATATTGATAACTTCCAATATACAATTCACAAGTCTTATTACAATTTTTAACACTTAACAGTTAATGAAAATGAAACTAGTTTTGCATTAAGATGTAGCAAGTATGTCCAGAAATATATATTTCCAATTTTTTTGAGGGGTCAGACACAAAATCTCTTACAGAAAATGTTAGTGGCAACATGTCACATGGAGCCAATTTCATTAAATCTGTATTAGAATGTGATTCTGACTGTAAATGAAGAGTTCCATTAAACAAGGGAGCTAACCTATTTTCGATAATGTCCTTTAAGAAACTGAAGAATGGCATACATGTAT
The DNA here is from genome assembly GCA_016106625.1 of Dracogyra subfuscus. Classification (NCBI taxonomy): domain Eukaryota; kingdom Metazoa; phylum Mollusca; class Gastropoda; order Neomphalida; family Peltospiridae; genus Dracogyra; species Dracogyra subfuscus. The sequence continues at coordinate 10,146 of JAECMU010408232.1, forward strand.
TCATGGGCAGGAAATGAAAGTTGATTATCTCTTCTATATTCTTAAATATTAAACATACACTTGAGATTGAAGCTTTAACAAATGTTCCGTAAAACTCATACATATACTTAAAATTACATATCACAGATACAAATATGCAACAATTTGTTGCTAACATCAAACAGTAAAAAAATATATACAATATTTATCACAGGTTAAAGGTGTAAAATGATTTTAGGAATTAACAAAAAAAAAATACTTTAACAATACCTATTAAAGTTCTAAAACTTTTAAGTATAAATCTTTTATATCACAAGCTATTCACATACATTGTGCAAAATGGATTAAACAGCAAGAACAAATCCAAAGATACGACTTCTATTCTTATCACAATAAAATAGTGTGCTGGCATTTTTTTTTGTGCACCATTCGTATTAAAATTAAAAGCCAAACGATTCTTTTTTCTTTTCTTTTTTCAGTAGTTGTGATCTATAATTGTTCCCTACGAATTTGTAGCCATGACTGTTTCAATGGCCATTTCCAAAGAAATTAAAACAGTTTTATATAGGCTGATTCAGCTCACACAAAACAGTTAACATGTATTTAGTCATGAATGAATGCTTCGAGTCTTTGACTGTTCAATACTTGTAAACATATTATGTAACTAATATCTGACACCAGTACTCCTTACAGTTATAAAGTTAATGCCTTAACAACCAACAAGTAAGACTATGTTCAATAGATAATATTAGATGTCTGCAGCCTGTCTAACAGCATATATACATATAAACATGTATAATATTACTTGTATGTACATCAGATGACAAAAGATTATGCTATTTTTATTTACGTATGTACTTATTTAAAAGATACTATGGTTCTTGATCATTTATTAATGTAGGTTATTTTAAATAAATGTTACATTTTTAGCCAATTCAGACATTGTTTTATATTCATAAATAATTAAGCTGAACTTGTAACATTATTAATGGTAATGTTGTTTCATATGTCTGTACATTATGCACACAATTTGACTGCCAACCAAGTGAAGATTTACTTTGCTAAGTAATGTTTGTTTATAAAACACACATACATAATGCTGCATTGTAAATCAGTCAAAATGCAATATTCTTTTTTTCTTTAAAATATTCATAAATTACCAGATCATCTGATGGCATTTTATAATATATACAAAGAAACCTGTCTAATCTAGATCCTGAACAACCGGGAATCCTGTCAAAACCGGACACGTTTCATGGTCCCTAATTTTCTGAATTCTCAAATGAAACCCTAAATCAAATAAATATTATGTCTCTGGCATGATCTGGTTTAGACAGGTATCATTGTACATGTATATGCAAAGGCTACCAAAATAAAACCCCTAAAAAAGAAACACATTTGAGACAAACAGAACTTACTTCATCTTGCCAATGTAAATTTGTATATACCAATATTTTAACAATGGACACCATATAAAAATATCACAGTCAATAATTGAATATCTCTATATATTCACTAGTAAATGAGACAGGCATCAAAATACTGTTGACAAACTATTTAGAACCCATGTTTCGTAAGTTCATTCCTGAGATCTCGCTTCATCTTTGACGAGAGTTTCTTGAGATGGCGAGCCGTTGACGCGGCAGCTGACAGAGCGTCGTCTAAATGATACCGCCCCATCACGCTACCATAATTGGATGTACGATGACGACGGCGAGACGATGTTCGAATATCAATACCACCAGACATTAAATCCATATCATCGTATGAATGAACAAATTCTCGCACCCTGTACCTTCTCGGATGAACCAGGATGGGTGGAGGCAGAGCTGGCAGAGCCCTCCTACCTTCAGGAAAAGCCATGTTGGGACTTCCTGAGGGTGCTGGATTAACTGGAAGTGATCTTCTAGAAGGCAGCTGGTAGTTACGTAATCGATCAAGTCTTTCATTCACATTGTTCAGATCCTCCATGGTCACTCGGCGCTGACTCACAGAAGGAGGCTGTCTTGCAGACACGTCCACAGGGAATGTGTTCATGAAATGTTGGTGATATTCATACGGCTGGGGTCCATTAACTTGGGGACCACCAGCTGGTGGTACCGAGGCAAATCCATTGACGTATGGCCCATTTGACATATTCCTTGCCACAGCCGGCTCCCCTGTTATGGGCTTAGGAGATTCAAGTTGAGTGGATGTTGCACGTGTTCCTAAACTTGAGCGGTTTCTCTGATCAAACGGAGATTCAAAAACACTCTGACTTGTCATCTGAGATGGGGAACTCCTGTCTCCAGCCTTCATTCGATTAACTTCATCAAACAATTCATGGAAACGTCCCTGCCTTTGTAATCGGACATTATCTCCTTCTGGAAACAGTCTCAGTGATGTCTGAGTTGCTTGTTGAGAACTAGTCTGTGTTGTCGCATTTCCTTGTCGACCAGCATTTTTCAGGTCCTGAACATCACGGTATAGAGACTCCAACTGTTCTTTCTGGATGGACATATCAGATGCAATAGATACATCATCACAGAAACTGCTATTGGAAGAACTGATTCCTTGCTGCCTTTTAATATCCTTGACTTCAGAGAGAATACTGCGCAACAAGTTACTTTTGGACTGACTTCGCTTCTTAGTCTGAGCACCAATGGTATGAAGTGACGTGGTCGACGTCTGTGCTGCCGAATCATGAGGCTCATGTTCAGTCTGGGTCTGGATCGACCGAGGAAACATACTCTCATCCGTCTGAGTCCGAGTATGGCCTGGAGTCTGGGATGTGGCATTCCTGAGATCCTCTGGATTAATTGGCAGAAACACTCCTGTTATGAAACTGGTAATTGACTCGGTGTCCGAATCTCCAAACACGGTGGGCGTGTCGAGCCGCGACTCGGACCCCAGCCAGTCGGACGGTTCCTCGAGGTGTGTGTCAAAGCTGGAAGCATGCATCGTGTCACCACACGTGTCTCCGTACCCAGACTCCTCGCTATCCGACTCACATCCCGCGGCAGCCGCTCCTTTCTTCAACTTCTCCACTCGGCTTTGATTCAGAGTTCGATTCAGCGTCCGCGGGGTCATGGACCTGGACAAGTTGCCACTCCGGGACCTCTTCATGGATGGGGAGCCTGGATGCTGGCCTTTGCCCTTCGATGATCCACGTGGTGTTTTCCATCGGAATGAGTCATCGGGGCCGCCGTCAAATGGGTTTATGTGTTGGCGAGATGTGTTGGGAGTTTGAGTTGACCGACAGGGCCGTCTTGTCTGTACAAAGTGATGGAGGAATAGGAATTATTATAACAATTTGTTGCATGCATTATCAATAACTACAATTTAACTATTTCATGCCCTAGTGCATTATTAAATGCATATAGTGCAAATACATTTTTGCTATCAATTAAAAATTAAGTTTTCATTTTATTTTTAAATATACTTTAAAAACCTTTTTTAAATGATTTTTTTTTAGATGCTTTTAAGTAAAACCTTTAAAAAGGAAGAAAATTTCAATAAAATAATTTCAATTTTTTTTCTCTTGAAATTGCTTTTTATTTCAAGTTTTTAAATATAAAATTGAAACAAAGTAAATGTTAAATCAAAATACAAAGGAAAAGAAATAATTATGGTGTTAATTTTAAAGAGAATCAGGAAAAGAATTAAAAAACACTTCTATTTAAAGTCTCAAATTTGACAACTAGCCATGCACTAAAGACAAAAAAATAAAAATGAAAAAAAGTACAGAAAAAGAAAATGTCTAATCTAAAACATGCCACACAAAATCTAAAGCTAAACATGCAATGCAACATTATTAAACTCTGAAGCACCAAACAAAAGAAACAAAATTTGCTCCAGTTGCAAACTTGCCTTGCATAGTTCATTGGTACTAGAAAAATAATGTTTAGAGTTTCTCAATTCACTGGGCCATCCGACGCTAGGTTTAGTAAAACACAAGTCACCATATGAAGGGTGAAAAAGCAGGCAAATGTCGAATGTGCTTGGTGAAGATCTTAATGTAACAACAAGCATGCAGAAAGAGTTATTATAAAAGAAGCAGTAACAGGCACAAATGGGAAAGAGGAGAGACGTACAAAGAAATATATTTTACCGGTTAGACTGTGTAAGCAGAAACACAACACCTGGCCAGTAATACTATAATCCAGCAGAGATTAACCCACCGAGTAGTTGTGCAAGTTGAGGCAAGCCTAGCTCTCCTCAAAGGGAATAGAGGGAACCTGAAGACATACATGTATGGCCAAAGCCACCTTACCACGCAATCACAAATCATATTTGTGAATGGTTTAATATAACATTTTTATTACACCCCAACTGACCAATGCTAATAGGCCTGCTTGGCATGAATAGCCATGATTAAACAAAGTGGAGCTGTTGTTGTTTTTTTGTGTAAAGAAAGTCAATACTAATTTGAATTGTTCACCTTCTATTCAAAGACCAGCTTGTCAGAGGTCCATTGAACTGCTGGAGTGACTGATCAGATATGGCTTCACTCAAGTGATTGGCGTTTCTTAGCCATGGCAATTAAAGTTATTCAAGTATTCAATTAAGCACGAGCTAAAGCTAACAACTGGCTTTGCTTTATTTACTTGCAGTCACATGATTATACCAGCTTTTTGAATGGCTTCTCAAATGTATTTTTCACCTGGGTAAACATTTTGCAGGTATGTCCACATTCCAAAATTCAGATACAATAACAAACCTAAAAATCTATGTTGACAGAATATTCTTAGTAAATATCAGAGGTCATATAACAAAATATTCTTTTATCAAACCAAGTTTGCAACTCAACCAGGATTTTTTTTATTGCTAGCAATGTGCAATGAAAATAATATAAATTATTTCCTGTCAATTTTTATCAACAAATCGCACAATGGTGGCCATGTTTGCCTATTATGCCTGAGTAACACTGCTTACACAAACAGGTTTGTTGCCAAAGAATGCAGTTATTCCAAACGGTATATATCTTAACCTGTCACAGGATTGAAGACCATGCTACATGTGTGTCATGTCTGATAAACCGCCTATATTTTAATACTGGTTTCAGAATAACTATCTGTAGCTGAATGTAATAATTACAGGTCAAATATAATTAAATATCTTAAAAGTTGATGTCAGCATCAAAGCAGACCATGTGGTATTTATTAAATGGGTGTGCATGGTGGGGAAGGGAGTTGTTTCTCTGTATGTGTGTGTGTTTGCATATACATGTATGCGTGTGTTTATTTTGTATAAAACAATAATTGTGTGTGTATTTTGTATAAAACAATAAAACAGTTATTTTGCCATTATCAGACAATTATGGTAGCTGGTATAGTTTAAAGTAGGAACCCATCACCATCAAACTTAAATTGATTCCCTCCATAAACAGCACACTTCACTGTGAGATACCACCAACAGAAACGACCCAACTGCTATGGATATAACCCACTGCCTATGATAGACCCCAACTGTTATATGATGTTGGACATATGGTTATGGACCACACTGATAATGGAGAGGAAACCTGTTGCTGCCATTCCATGATTTATTCTTTTTGATTAGCAGCAAGGGATCGTTTACATGCATCATCCCACAAACAGGACAGTACATACCATATTATTTGTTACACCGGTTGTGGAGCACTGGCTGGAATGAATGAGAAATGGTCCTATATGGACCCAGTGATGGGGATTAATCCTTATTGACTGCTCATAGATATTAGACAAGCATTTTACCGCTGGGCCATGATCGACCCACCCCTTGCCAATAAGACTGTTATAACATGTTAGCAATGTAAAATATATTTGAAAATACACTATATTTGATACTTGGACTTACTATATGTATGTGTGTTCACAAGCTGCATTAATGGTTGGAAAGCAGTTATTGCAGTTAAAAGCATTTTTAATTTAAGTGGGAAATGTTATGTTGTACTTTAACGATTTGTTATCATATGTGCAAACAGAAGCAAAGTCAGGTGCTATATAGAGAATTTGTATTCCAGTATAACAGAATGTGAAATAAAACCAGTCAGCCTGTGTGATCTTTAACATGACTGATCAGAAATATGTTGTTGTCCTTTTTTTGTACCTTACAAAAAGTAATTTTTGAATCCAGTGTAATTTAAATAAGAAGAAAAGACTACGTTACATGTATAGTATAAAATCTGAAATTTATAAAATCCATTTTATGAACTGTAACCAATGATACAGTATTTGACATAATTTTTGCTTTACATATTGAACACATGGTCTACTGTTAAAGCAGAAACCCATGGTCACATTATCTGCAATGATGTTTTTATATGCATTTCCATACAATTTTGAGGATACAAATCAAGGCTTATTTGTCTGACTGGAAATTAAGACAGAAGAAAACAATTTGAATAATTTAATAACATAATTTCGTTCATTGTTAAGAATTGCCGAAAAATGCTGTGCAATGAATGTTTATTCATAAGACTGATAAGCTGAATAGTGATATAAGTTTACATGTCACGACAAGGAATGTATTTGTTATGTTTGGTTATTGCATGGCACAGAGAATTGAAACTGATTGCATGGGAAGGCAGAGAAGGATTATTGCATACAGTGTTACACAAAGCTGTGGTGTAGAGTCATGCATACAGGTGGGTGATTTATGAGGTAACACTGCTTACTGCAACCACAAAACAAACCAGGGTCTATTGAACAAGATTACAGTCGGACACCTTTATATGATGCTTTGTATAGCCATATCAGATGTGTTCCATTCGCCTAAACAAATATTTATATTTCAGCCTGTACAGAAAGGTCACTGGCTCATTGTAACATGTGAATTGCAACATTTCCTCGAGTTACTGTTATATACAGGTCTGATTATACAATAATCAGACGCCACACAACTTAAATGAAATAAATATTTGAATTTAAAAAAATCCTTTAGTTAAAAATAATACAATTATGTGAATTTAACAAAAAATTAATTTATTCAGTTATATTTTAAACATTGAATTATACAAAGAAGATTACAGTTAAACCTGTTTAACAAGCTGCCTGTGTTAAGCAACCACCTAATGATCTCCCAAATCATTTAATAAATAAATAACTAGTTTAACGTGCTCATATACCACTAGGGTTTCGAACACGCAACCATTTAATATGATACAAATTAAAATTTAGTAAGTAGCCAACTTTGTTCAGAGACCATTTTATCACTATATGTGGCTGCTTAACATGGTTCTAACTGTATTTAATAATTAAATTTAAGACCTCTGGTATGTTTTGAACACATAAGACCCTCACACCAATAACAAATAAAAATACACAAAACAATTGATGCATCTAACATTTTTTTTTTGTATTCCTCCATCACCTGACAGAACAAGGGTTAAACACAACAATGTAATGTAACATGCAGCAATAATGAAACGTGTATTGTCAGTACCTGTGTGTGTGTGCATCTATGAAACCATGAACCAAACTTCAAGTGGATAGTCTTGACAGAAAACAAATACAAAAAAACAACCGCTGCTGCATGGGCATCTTAAGGAAGATGCCTCACTCCATTCCTGGAGTCTTCCGATTGATCCAGGTTATGTTTAAAGAGCTGTTACAACTCAGCTATGAGGTTTAATTATCAGAAACCCAGTTCCCACATTTCATACGGCAATGTTATTCACACCAGTGTTAGATTTGCCACAATCTATCACATTTTTAAATTAAATATCTATTCTCAAAAATCTACTAGTATATTTTTGAGTAAAATGACTATATACATGTATATTCAAAATCTATAACATTCTAGAATCAAAAGCTATTTAAAAAAAGATCTAACATATTGAAGAACAGACTGACTATAGTTTTAAAATCTATCTAAAGAAAAACAAATCTGTAGGTCGTCACTCATGCACTATTATAAATGATTATTGATGGACAAAGCAGTTGTAAACCAATTACAGTTCACAACTAATAATTCTTGGCTGACTCAAAATTAATACAAAATCATTATCATATAATAAAAACTTTAAAAAAACAAACACACATGTAGAAAATCTGTTCATTCATTCATCCATTTTCTCATTCAGACATGTGACTGACATCTTTATTTCAATACAAATACATTCATTTTTCACTTTTTCCACCATTATAGTTTTAACATATAGGACTAACAGCAAGACTAAAGCAGTGATTTTAGTTCACTTAGTGCATATGGTGACCGTGTATTTACCTTATCTGTAGTTTAGTATCATAGTTTGAAAACAAACACCTGGAAACTTGTCTCAAAGTTTAGATGGACATTGTTTTCTGCATGCAAAGCAAGTAGGCAACTAATAGACTATCTGATGGTGGAAGCAGCTTCAGCTGCATGCATTTTATTTCTTAATAGTTCATATATTAACAAATTCATTTTGAACATGCTTGGAAGTTTTCGAAATTTTAATATGGTTGACGGAATATTGACAGAAAATGTTTTAGCATAAATGCTGTTGCAAAAATCAATATTAGAAATACCAGTATTTATTTGTGACTTCAAAAATTAGTCACATTAATCAATAATGGTATCAGACTGTAAAACAAGTCATTATAAATGGTATCCTGTTTCATAAAATGCATGCACCCTGACACCTTGTTCTGAGAACAAGATATTGCAAATTTAAAAAGCCGTTTATGTAATTAATAAAGACTGAAGATGAAAATGACTCAGTTTGTGGTTTGCTGTTAAACGGTAATAAATCCAACAAAAGATTTTCACACATTAGAGACTTAAGCTGTTAATTTTAAAGATGCTTCGAAGTTTTGGAAAGACATAAATAGCTAGTAAAATGAAAATCCAAATACACTCAATGCCCTTTGTCAAAAAGATTTTAACATTTCAAAATGATATCTAACCTCATATATATTCATGAGCAATAAGATGAAAAAGTATTTATTATTTTTGAGACCGTATATTCAGTGAAATGCAGTAAACCACAACTTGAGTTTTCAAAATCAAAATGTAAAAACAAATGTTCCTACCTTCATCAGCATGCTCTTGTTTTGTACTGATGATTCTGACTGGTCGATGCGCTCCAGTTCCCTCACGTAGTTCTCCAGGTCTTCATCCATGGTATCCTGCTGAAGCTGCAGGTCGCGTGCAGACACCATCTCCTGGCGTCGACGATCAATGAGGATGTCCAGCTCACCAAGCACCTCCTCCCAGTCATCCTGGAGGGCGCGCACGACTGGGTCCACAAGAGACAGATTGTGTTCAGTCAGAGAGTGGTACTGAGCAAGAAGCTCTTTGATGGCTGGACCGCGAGCCTGGATCTCGTCACGCAATGCCTGAAATAAGATCGTTTACAATTAGGGAAGTAATAAGTTTAGAATCATGGATATAATGATTGTACATTGTAAACTGACTGGGGTGTGTTCTGTATTTTGATTGGTTAATCATGCAAGTAAAAAACACACAGTAAAATAGTTTAGAACCAGGGAGATAATAATCATACAGTAAGAATGACTCTTTATATAATGGGTTAGTTTAGAATCAAAGAAAAATTAGACATGTACTGCTACTATGTTATTTTAGCTTCAATATGGTTGCTATAGACAGTAAAATAATAAAACAAAGTGTGAAAATTGTAAAATAAACATTATATCAATACACTTTTGTCCATAAACCACAATATTACTAACTTTTCAACGTGGCTAGTGTGCAAATGGTTAATTTTCAGCCCTGATTTGACATTTGATGTAAGAATAAATGTAGGGAATAAACATATACTAGTACAATCGAGTAAGGTACATTTACAGTTTACACTTGAAGACTACACCTCTTTCCAGATGTTGGGAGTCAAATGTGAAGATATAACGATGTTAGTACAACTCAACAATAAGACAATGATGTTTTCATCAAAACATGATCTATGCCAATTAAACAGGATCTTAAAAGTATGCTTTGACTGATATAAATGTATGCTATGTCATGTTGACTGTTTTATTAAAATGATGTAAATGTTTTTTTATCTCACCTTAAGTTTCTCAATGTCAAGTTCTGCAGCCTCTGCGTGCAGTTTGGATGGTCGTTGTTCGAGGTCATTAACCTCTTCCTGCTTGCTGTGCAGCCAATGTCGGAGGTCGGTGCGCTGTCGGTCAACACTGTCCCACTGTCGGATTATATCACGCAGCCGATCAAGTCGCCTCTCAACCTTCAGTAATAAAACATTAGTGAACAAATTTGACTTGATAATCACCTCTTCGTGCAAGATTAACATGGTCAAACCCCCAAAAAATCATACATGAAAGATTTCAAGTTAAACAAATAGAGATGTTTAACTAGAAATAGCACTTAATAATCATAATGTTAAAGCAATGTATATGTTGTCAAACTTTGTTATCTTGGTGTTGTATGGACAATACCATTCAGGATGAGATGTTGGTGGTATTGGTTGCCTTGGTAATATTAGTAGTTTAGCCATCTATCTTAAGACTGGCATGACCAGGGCAGTGCCAGATTTATAAAGGAGCAAAGGGAGCAATTACCCCGGGACCCCCTGCCAGACAAGGACTTCCTTTATTAAACAATGTAATAATTATAAAATTAGTTTTTTTAATTTTTATTTGTCATGTAATTTTATTTCTATGTTGAGGGGACCCCAGATCTGAAGTTTTCTAAGGTCTAAATCTGGCCCTCGTGTAAGGCCACTACACTGACTTCTCTCTCATTAATCATTAACACCTAATGATTAACCCCTTTCCTGGATAGACAAAAAACAACTGAGGTGTGTAATAAAGACAGCTTATAAGCATGAAATAAAATGAAATGAATGTATCACCACTGGCAAGACAGCACAAACATCAGCCATGGATCACAGATTGAAATCATTGGGGATGGGATGAGGATGAGAACAACAAAAAAACACCGCACTCAACACATTTAATTACGGTTATATGGCATCAGACATATGGTTAAGGACCACACAATTTTGAGAGGATATTCGCTATTGCCACAGCAAGGGATCTATTATTTGCTCTTCCCACAGGCAAGATAGCACAAACCATGGCCTTTGTTGAACCAGTTATGGATCACTGGTCGGTGCAAGTGGTTTATCCATTGAGCCTTGCGGAGCACTCACTCAGGGTTTGGAGTCTGTATCTGGATTAAAAATCCCATGCCTCAACTGGGATCCGAACCCAGTACCTACCAGCCTGTAGACCGATGGCCTAACCACGATGCCACCGAGGCCAGTGAGGATGAGACAGAACAAATGGAAATGGATTCCGTGATTGGGATCAATTGTAAGATTTAGTACAATGTACACTATACAAAATTAATTTAAAGTAATTAAAACATGTATGCACATTAAACATTATTTCAACGAGAAAACTAAGTTTATTTATTTTAAATATGCAAAAGTTACTTAAAACTTACTTGTGAAGGCATTTTTCTAAATAATCCTTTTCTTGTATAGCATATGACAATGGATCACTATAATGGCACCATCTTGTTAAATATGGATACCAGATGTTTTCTTCATTATGTTAAATATTAATGTTGGCTTATTGTAAACAAAACTAATTACATATTTACTTTACAACACTATATGTTTGGCCCAAGTTACCTAGCCACCTGGGTCAGCCTGGTTTTGAAATTTCTATTATTAACCCCTTATCACGCAATCTCGTGTTAGAAACGTTTCTTTTCAATTGTTGTCAAAATGATGAATGCAACACAGTCAGGACATGAATAAAATGAAAGTATTTTTAACGACACCTAAGAATGTAGTATAATGATAAGTGAACAGGTACACTTGTATTGAGTAGCTGATCTTGTGTGAGAAACAAAATTCAAAATTCAATACAGACTACCGTATATTGCCGTGTATTAGCCGACTCCGTGTATAAGCCCCTAGTTTGACCCTAAATATCTAGTACAAAATCATCGGCCTCGTGTATAAGCCGAAGTCATCTT
>JAECMU010408293.1:0-19959 GCA_016106625.1 Dracogyra subfuscus
TATTTCATCAGTGTTTCTGAACCACAGATGCATGTTCACTGTTGGTCTACAGCAAGTCTAAAATGTGTGTTTAAAAAAATAACTGGCTGGTCATCAGTATAAAGAATGTTAACAAACACTGTTTTTTAAATGACAATAAGTTAAATATTTAATCTTTATTTCCACAGTGTTATTTGTTTTGCAGCTGTGAAAAGTAAAGTTTGTGTGAGATCTGTAATGTGCAGCCTGTGTGTACATTGTTATGCACATGAAGAACACACACCCCTTAGGAACTTTTGGGCAGAATCCCAGGAATAAATCTCTTACAGAGTTTGTGTGGAAACTTTATTAAACATGCACACATTAACACCACATCTCGCTTGCTTGTAATTGAAGGAATAAATATCAAGACATCCCACTTCTAATAAAGGAAAGATAAATGAATGTGCACTGAGAAATAAAGATGGACAGACAGACAGAAAGACAGATGTACACACATACAGATGGACAGATGACTAGAGATGGACAGACAAATGGATATGTAACTAGGAAAGAAAGGAATAATGACCAAGAAGGAAGGATGTTAAAACAACAATTACAAAAAGCAGGAGACCATATTTGTCTGAATTGTGCCATGCTGGTACATGTAACTTGACCATGAAGCGTTCATATATGTAAATGTAATTAAAAAAGCTTACATGTTTTAAGTAAATGCTGGTGGTTTGGTTCAAACAAACAACATCAAAGTGTGAGAAAATAAGATGTGTCATTTCATACACTTGCACTCCCAGCACAGTCCAAAAATTCCATGATCTCTGGCCTGTGACAAAGAGAAAACACACTTAGCATACATCCTACATTAGTAATGGAGTAGCATGACTGATAGAGGACAATAACCATACTATGGTAGATTCCAGTTAAAAGGGGTGATCTCAACATTTAAAGTACATGTATTATTGAATTTGGCTGTAGTGTTTTGCTTGATATTGGTGTGTGCAGCCTGCATGGCAGAATGGTATTGATTACAGATAGCTCCTGTGAAGAAATCATTTTGTCTTGTGATGTATGCATGTTTATCACTGGCAAACAGATGCCTGCAGAAGCTTCAGTGTGTGTCTGCCTGTCTCATAATGGCAGACATTGTACATGGTAATGATGATAATGATGGTTTTAGTGTTGGTGATGAACGTTCATTGTACATGGTGTTTATAAAGTTGTTGATGAAGATGGTTTACTGTAGATGATGATGATTACATCATCATTATGTTGATAGTGTCAAGGGAGCTGATGAAAGTGATGGAGCTTTAACAATAATTAACTGGCCAACTTTTGTACAGTTTGTATACTTGATAGTTGCTGTTTGGGGGCAGGGGGAGATAAGTAGCTTAATATTCGTTAAAAAGGTGGATTTTATCAGTTTGTCATTCACATAGTGTTTGGTACTTGGAAGGAGAGAGTAAAACATAATAAGAGACTTGTTCCCCTCCCCACCACAGAACAAAGGCATTTATTATCATAATGTGTGTGTGCTTTACTTACTTTAGTTAATCCAGTGCCAAGAACCAGTGATTTTTTCTAGGCACATTTTTAAAGACCTGTATTTTTAATAATTGTACATTGTATACCTAGTAATATTCTATATGTTAAGCATAACATTCCGTTTGATGAGCTATGAGAACAGGTAAACTTTAGATAAACCTGTGTGTTATATGTGATGCCCGCTCCCATGGTTATATATTTTCAATAGAGACTATATTGTAATTTATAGATGTACCACTATGTTAAAGATTTTGTTTATGTCTAAAAAGTGAGGTTGTTCTATCGTTGACTGTGGAATGTGTACTTTACATACAAATGTAATCTATAGGCTCAGAGAGTGACTGAGAATACTCACGGACATGAACTGTACAAAAACTATTTGACTTCAATTACCGTCACTAGCCTGTGAAGATGGCCTATGGTGACACATCCCACATGCACCTGTTCTCTGCAGCTCAAGGATGGAGTAAATCCTCCCAAGTTGCTGACTTATAGGGTAGGAGAAATGTTGATGCAAGGCCACCGTGTTCTTCTAAGGACACTGGGATTTAACCTGGGTGAGCTTTTCATATGATGGCATTGTATTGATCAGCCTTGTCCATAAAAAATATCTACAACCAAAGGTTAATTTGACTTTAAGGCATCAACGGGTACATATTTTCTAATCAAATATATATACTACTGTGGCATTTTGGCAGCAGCAGCAATGATAATGCAACAATTTGGCAATTAAAAAAAATAGCAGGTATTGAATTTGTGGATTTTTTTTCTGGGATTCAGTTTTAATTACAAACATGATTTAATAGGTATATTTTGGGGATTTGTTGTCATGTTACACTTCTGACCCAAAATCTGGGATTCTTGAAAGCATGGAATCATGTGAAATTTTACAGATTGTATTACAATTACAATTGGTACATTGATGCAGATGGTATCTTTGTCGCTATGTTTATGTGGACATGCAGTGATGGCGTAAATCACTAAGAAAGTTAATATACTGACATCCAAAAGAAACTTTACAAAAACAATGGTGGGATATGACAGTATCAATATCATAAAATTCAACATCTAAATGTTACAGTGCACTTCGTGATACATACAAAGTGTTTGTAAAGTGGCTTATAAATTGATTTATTTTGATTAGCAACAATATTTATCAAATGATTTAAATTTTATTTATATAAATTTCTTTTGGACATCAGTATTTTTGCCATATCATATAAGAAAACTCCACTAATGACATAGTATTACCAGTCCAATGCATGTACTTTATCTACATGTAATAATCACAATATATCATTCATGCATTCATTCATTCATTCATTCATCTACAAAGACCGGCCTCCGTGGCGCAGTGGTTAAGCCATCAGACAACAGGCTGGTAGGTACGGGGTTCGGATCCCAGTCGAGACATGGGATTTATAAACCAGATACGGACTGTAAACCCTGAGTAAGTGCTCTGCAAGGCTCAGTTGATAGGTGTAAACCACTTGCAGCAACCAGTGATCCATAGCTGGTTCAACAAAGGCCATGGTTTGTGCTATCCTGCCTGTGGGAAGTACATATAAAAGATCCCTTGCTGCCTATTGCAAAAGAATAGCCTATATGTGGCAACAGTTGGATTCCTCTAAAAAAAAATCCAGTGTCAGATAAACAAAAAAAAAATCAATGTGCACTAGTGGCATCGATAAATAAAACACTTTACTTTTCCAATCACAAATGTCAAACAAAAGTAAGCTGTGTCATCCTATGAAATGAAGAAACCTGATAGTATTTAGAAACTTATTTCTATGACAAAAAAAGGACAAAACACCCACATCTGTACCAAGATATACAGGTTTTGATGCTTTTTCATGTGAATAATACTTTGTAGGTATTCCAACTATATTTTGTTTTGGTGTTCAGTTCCAAGCAGAGATGTATTTTTCAGTTGTTGATTGATAGGGTCACCCAACCTGTTCTTGGCTTTAGCTTCTTTCTTTTTCTGTAATAGATGTACATGTATGTGTGTTTACCATTAAGGGTGATCAGTAAAACTGCAATTCTTGTCAACATCACAAGATATGGTCAGTACTTTGCTTGTTAAAACAAAGGAAAGGAATGTATATATACTGAATAAAAAAAAAAACTTCTGATTTGTACATATAGTATTTGTTGTGTTAAAGAATTCATTGTGTAATGAAATTATATAGGTAGTATATATATAACTAGTATTAGCCTTGAGCTGTATTGTCAGGATTCATGAATTTTATCAATTATTTTTGCACTATTAATTGTCGACAACAATCGTCTGTGCATCAGGCATGCCAATCGACCATTCACATAAATTATTGGGTATTCTTGGCATACTAAAAATGCTAGAATATAAGAATATCTAATTTTTTTTTACAAATTTAGAAGCATTTTCGTTCATTTAACAACAGTGTCAGTAAGACAAGTAAAACAAATTGAGCGAATACTTAACGGGACATGTCAAACTATGCATGCACATGCAAATTGAATTTCACGTTGTTGACGATTACCAGTGCAAATAAGCGATAAAATTCATGAATCCTGATACTATCTATATATGATTACACAATCAATTCTTTAACACAACAAATACTATATGTACAAATTGGAAGTTTATTTTTTTGTTCAGTATACTAGTATGTCCTTCGTAGATGGCAAAGATTGTTTCACTATCACATTATTGCACTGCATGTACAGCATGGTATTGTACAGATATAATACCGTATCTGTTATTTATCAACACATCACTATGAACTCCAATTTATAATGGAAGTTGAATGCATCTGCTATATCTATCTTGTAAAGGAGGAGGATTACTCAAGATGTGTAAACTTAATTGATTTTTGTACCAAATGTGATTTTCTTGGTGCTGACTTTATTAGAGATCAATCTAAATGATTTTAGTGCAAGGTCATTAAAATGCATGAACAGGGTTCAAAGTTTGAAAAATGTTTCAGAAGCACTATGCTCCTAACATTATAATGTTAGGCACACCGTTACATATTTTAGGAGCACTGGGGAATAAGTTTGGATCACTGATGAATATTCATAGCGGCATCCATAAAGTACATGTTTTTACGTTCCTGGAAGGGGCTGGTGGTCATCATGTACAAAATACATAGAGGGGCACTGACGTAGGGTTCAAGGTGGCATGTGCCCCCAACTTTTCAGATATTTTGCTTTATAATAGTGTAAAAGTGTGTAAACATAAAAGTGTGCTCCCCTCACACACACACGTTTTGGCACCTTTCTATGCCACTGAGTGTTTCCGAGTGAAAGATTTTTGAAACTGATAAATGGAGCACTTTTGAGTAACAGTTAAACATATAATAATAAAATACAAAAAACCAACCTATTTGTAAACAAATTATGGGGGGGGGATGTAGAACATACCTTGATTTTGTAGTCGCTTGGCACTATTTCATTTCCAATTATTATTAACCGTTATCAGACAAGAATCCCAATAAAACCAATTAAATCGGTATATATAAATATAACTGTGTTCAAACTGAGTTGATATCCTATTTAAGGTACATCTCAAATTTTAAACTTACTGCTTAAAAAATATGTTTAGCAAAAGCTGTTTCTTTTTAGCCTTAGCGCAGTAGGCCAAAGTGTGGTATTTTTTTCAGAATTGATGACTTCACCAGTCTAAGCATTACGATTCTGTTGTGAATCACGTGCAGATTAATAAAACGTTGGCCACTATGCTATAACTTAAAAGACTACAAATTTCATAGTATGCATTAATGCAGTGGCCACTTTCCAACCAGCAAAACTAGTTCTTTTGTTTGGTTGCACTCATGCGACTTGGTAGTAATTTTTGGTCGCACTCATAAAAAAAATCCTGTCGCATATACGACCAGTTGGTCAAGAACTTTGAGTGCTGACGAAGCTGAACATGGACCTCGGTCAGTGTTTATGTAATACATATACAAAGTATGCTTTGTTGATTAATGCCACTGATCAGATTTGAGAAAAAACATAGGTGACATTGTTTGGCATTGTCTCCAGTTTTGCAAGTTATGATACTTGTGAAATTTTCAAGTGGACCGTTGTCTTAATGTGTGAGATTGAAGGTCTTTTTCATGACATGCATGTATTTTATAACCAAAATTCAACAATGAAAACTTATAATATTGCCCCCAAAACAGTACTAGTAATATGTTTTGGTGTAGTTTACTAATCATCTTATAAGTCTACCCTCCATCTCCTCCCACCCAATTTATGAAATAATATTCAGTTTAACAATTTTGTATATACATTAGTTGAAATTGACCAGCTACATGCAGGTGTGTTAGATTACAAATACTTTTAGAAAGCTTTTGTTGTTACAGAAAGAAAAAATCCCAATTAATTCTAAAGTTGTAAATTATATTTTATGTTCCAAAAACACACAATATATACCATAGTTGTACCAAATTTGTAAACATATTTTAATATTTGTATAACCCATGTAGTATTTTTAGTATTAAACATGTACTCATTTAATAATCTGTAAAACTATTTGTTATGTGACCAGATATGTTCAAGTAGTCATATTTCATGTAAAACATAATTAGTAACTGCAGCAACCAACTTCATGAATCAAATTATAAACTCCTTGCAAGAAATCACTCCTTATTATCTGCATCCACTGGCTTTAGGCCCATATATTTTAATTATTTTTGTTCTGATTACAAAGATATGTGACAAAATATTAAAGGTGAATTCATCTTTTAAACATCATTTCCTTCCTGATTTGTACCAGCTGCCTTTGCAGTTATTAGGTTGAGAGGTTATGTCAGCTAAATTAATGATGTGCTACAAGCACTTTTTATTAGATTACTTCCTCATGTTTGCGGGCTCGGCTGGATTCAGACTGCCTTTACACTTGCACAGTGAAAATCACCCTCAGTAACCTGTGCAGGGTAAATCTTCCCATTGTATCAATCTATAGGACATTATATCTTTGATCTAGTTGGAGACCGAGTTAATGTTTTTTTGCAGTGTAGCTTGGGTATGATGTCCATTAAAGGCTGTACCTTCTTGACAAGCTATAGGATGAAATATGTCAGCTCATGCTGCATATAACCACTTATTTGTATCAGTGAACCATTCTCCTGATCATGGAATTAGTTGTTTTGTTTTTTAACAACAAATAAAGCTTCATTATTATTCCATTTATTCATCTACCTATGCATCCATCCATAGTCATTCATCAATCCATCCATCCATATTCATCCATCCCCCCAAAAAAACCTTCATCCATCCATACATATTACTTTAAAAATCATATTATTTTATCTTCTAACTAGATCCCAGCCTGTCACTGTTAAAGGGACAGTCAGCTCAAACATAGCCTTGTGTTGGAAAGATGCATACCCAGACCACTAACACATACTGACACTTTAACAAATGAAAAACACACGTAATTTTAGGGTTAATTAAAAAACCATGATTATTCCTGCTAACTGGGGGCAGCAATTTTGTTTAATTTGTGTGCCGTCCGGTGGTATATCTTGGGGCGAAGTGACATCAGCTCTGTCCCACTCCTCTATACACAGTGTAAAAAAACACTCTAATTTATGACAAGGTGCTCCGCTTTCATCAACCTGACTTGTAAAACAGCATGAATGACTTGAGAGTATAATAAACTATTTAACTAAATATATTTTAATTTTCATCAGTAGAAAGAAATGAAGTTGAGTTATTTTTCTCTTTTAAAAAATCCCCCCCAAAAAATAGAAGCATATTATTTTTTTCTCTTTTAAAAAATCCCAAGAAAAAAACAAGCATATTATTAGGCCTATTGGCAGGGTATGTTCAAGTGAAAATGACCACTCACAATACCCAAGTATGAAATAAACTTTTTAATTTCAAATTTGTTTTGCAAAATATTTTTAACTCCCATTTATATTTAATATTTTTTCTGTACTTTCATACTATAAATATAATATTTAATATTGATAATTAACCAATTTACAAAGTTGCTGTGTTCATTATTAACCATACCAAACATAACAATATCTCGGTTAAAACAAATATCAATTCCAGTTTCAGTCTGTATCCAATGTTTTGTAGCTCCCCAAATGTGATTAACCTTATAGCAGTCAAAAAAATAGATATGGTATCGTTTCTGGAGAATTTTGACAGAAGTCACAAGCATTTTAATCAACATAATGTAGCATGTGTAAAAATGTATTTGTAGTTAAAATTCTATGCAGTATTCTGTATTGAAACCATGATAAGGTTGAATCTTTTACACATCGAAAGGAAATAACATAATACTTTTCCCATTGCCTGGCATTATACATAAATCCTTCGTTCGCATATTTTAATTGTGCTTTGGGGATTATAGTTCGTGAAGTTATCATATCATAAATATCTGTACAACCATTTTTGCATTTTAATAAGCATTTTAGTTTAAATGGAAAAACCAGATTTTTTAGAATTATGAATGTGTCATTCCTTATTGTTCCAAGCTTGTTTATAAATGATTTAATAGCACTTGTAAGTGAAGCATATTCTAAGAAGTTTGTATTTATATGATATTTTGTTGCATATACATATTTTGTTATATTATACCAAATATTAATGCTTAAAATATCCTCAACATTTTGTGGTTTTTGATATTTGTGTATCTCTAACCAGCTGAACAAGGTGTATCTCCAAAACGTATTTTGGACATGTTCAGTATTTCGCATTAGGAAATAATCACCTTGAATAATCAAGTCTTTTAAAGATATGTTTGTAACCGATTTAAACAAAGTTATCCACTTTGAGTTATTTAAAAACATTCTTCGAATCCACATGCATTTTAAGGCTGTTATAAAATGAGATATGTTTATTATTTTAATACCACCTGTTTTGTAATTTTGTATTATTAGATTCCGTTTCAGTTTTTTAGTATTGCTCTGCCAGATAAATTATAAAAAATAATGTATTTACATGCCAAATGTCTTAATTGTCTCTTCCTTTAAGTGTTTGGGTAAATGTATTCTACTGATGCAGTTGTCTTGAGTTCCCCTGCCCAGTACACAAAACAAAGGTCACTATGTACATGTTTACTGTGTGTGTTCACAAAGTCTTTGACCTTTTTTTCCCTCATGACCTACCTACTAACAATACATGTGGCTGAGAATCCAGATTCCACCCCCTCTTTGTGTGATTATATCACCAGTGCCACTGAAAACTGTTAAATGTAACACCAGTAGCACATTTTTCTAACCTTTCACTAAAAAGGTCACCTAGATAAGTCGGTGTTCGTTAAAACATTTCAGTCATACTGGTTAGACCTACATTATTGTTTAGTGCTAAAATCAGTGGACTGTTTTAAGATTATGGTCATTTTTCCACAACTCAGGAAATTGATATATGATGGATGTGATGACCCATTAATCCATAATATAAAATTACTTATGTATAATTATCCGTCCCTCCATGATAAAAGCCTGTCTATGCCAGTGTCACAAAGGCTGTGAGTTTGTTCTTGACCAAGGAATACATGTTCAAGTTTAAATTTTGTTATTAAAAAATAATCAAGACAAGACATATTAATATATTTTTCAATGTGGGTTTAATAAGGAATACAATTGTATCTTTAATGATTATTTCATTCTGACAATATGTTTTAAAACCTTTTGAAAGTATAACACAAAAGCATTTTTTATATGACATCTTTTGGAGAAACTAGCTGCTAATGGAAAAACATGTTTTGATGTACATACACAGGAAAATTTTATTTTTAATGTCTTGTAATTTTTATGTAAATTTCTGATGTTCGTACATCAGTGATAAAGTATAAAACGTTTTGTATTTGTCAGGTGTGTCACCCAAGGTTAGACTTCATGTCACTGACATCATTTTGTGTTATCTGTGTAGAAAACATCCCGAGGAGTGGTCCCTTCGTTGAAAACATACAAACAGAATGTGGGTTAGCATGGTCCTATATAGGACGACGAATCTATTGTTAGACTGTTTATTTGTAAACAATATACTATACAAAATGCACACACAAGTTACAAAAGACCTATTCAAAGCATCTGACCTGCTGGTAATGTATATGAGATGTAAAAGGTAAGTTAGGTAAGAAGATGGTACTCTGATAACCTATTTACCTGTTCTACTTATATTACCTTTTAATGAGCACTACATGCATGCTTCTGCAAAGTTAAGAGTTACAAACTATGTTAATTAAACCCATAGGAAAGTTATACAGATGGGGGAATCGGGGGTGGGGGTGGGGTATAATGATAGCTGGAACCTACATTTGTGTTTATGTGTGGTGTCTTCTCTATTTTATTTGACCTCTTGTGGCATATACAAACAATCTTGATTTGGTGTAATAAACAATTAACTCACTTTTGAGTTGTAAAATTGATTATTATTTTGAGACTAAGTAATTGGTTCAAAGAGAAAAAGAGAAAACCTGCTGTTCCCACACCCACTACTCCTACCAGAGAGCAGAAAATAATCTATTATATGCACTTTTCAATAGACAGGATTGGACATGTACTACAGCCTTTGATATACCAGTTGTGGGGCATTGCATGGTTGGGATGGGGGAAAACCCAGTCCATGAAGGGTGATCAGTCGTATGACACACACATCTGATGTGTGCATTCTGCCAAGGAGCTACATCCCACTTGCTTATAGTTTTAGTGGGCATAGTGAAAAGTAAAGAAACATTTGTGAACAAACAATTGTACCAGACTTGAGCAGTGTCCACATCATGTCGACTGTCCCCAGGGTAAAATGATACTTAAGACTGCATAATGAAATTACTTAAAAGTAAGGGCCACCAAAATCAATGGATGTCCAGTCTTTTGGACATGAAAATACCATCTGTTGAGACTGATATTTAATAGCATAACAACATCATTATAAAGTGGCTCTGAAACCTGTACAGGGCAGTCCTTTCTGCTTCACTGACTTTGTTATATGACCCTTTTACATGTGTGTCCTCAAGCCATTTCCATTTAAACTCTTTTTGCTTGATCTAGATCATGTCTGTACTGATACGAATGAATTCCATATATTTGGAATGTTATGTAGTTAGGTAAGTAATGGATTTTAATGCAAATTTGTTTAATGTTACTAAGCAACTGTGAAGTCATAATGTATGTGTAGTGCACATAAAAAGACATATACATGTACATGTAGTTTTATTCATATCTATTTGTCCTTAGTTATTTTTATAATTTTAAAATAATTTTGTCATATTTATAATTTTATGTACTTTGTTTTTACTTAAAACAATGAATTGTCTTCAAGAACAAGTAATTGTAGATCACAATTGTAAGCTGAAAAAGCCCTGAATTTAGTTTTTTCTTTAACCTTACTATTTAAAGAGTTAGTTTTATTTGAATAAGAGGTGATTGGAATAAGAGGTGATTGCTTTGTCAGTTTGACAGTCTAAATAATAATAGTAAAAAAAGTTGTAAATTGTATATCCTGTTTCTTTACCAGAACTAAACATCTAACTTTAAACAAAAATACCAGGTTTAATTCTGTCATTTTCCTCTCACTTGTATATTTATGAAAAGTCTCCAACAGTATTAATGTCCATAAATCATTATTATAAACAATTTTATTGCTGTGTTACTCACTTGACGCTTGATGCTCTCCCCAATGCTGCATTCCTTCACAATATGGGATATTCTAATAATCTCTAATTACATGTAGCTGTACAACTTCTATGGGTGCCTGATTACTAAAGTGACTTGTTTTATATAGTTATAAGTTAAAGTTTGTTTGTTTAATGACACCAATAGATCATTATTTATTAATCATTGCCTATTGAATGTTAAACATTTTATTATTTTGACATAGTCTTAGAGAGGAAACCCGCTACATGTTTGCATTAGTAGCAAGGGATCTTATATATGAACAATACCACAGACAGGATAGCACAAACTTCAACCTTTGATATACCCGTAACAGTGCATTGGCTGGATGGTTTTATATGGAGACGGATGATATTTATTGATACCTTGGGTTTGTGGTAAGGAGATTTTGGCGTGAAGAAAGTGGACCTACTATGTATATTTTTAAAAATGTATTTATTGCCTTGGGTGTGTACGTCTTTACTGTCATTTCACCACTTAATATTAAAAAACACTGCTTCAAAAGATGTATATGCTGAAATAACAGCTGCACTATTTCTGCCTATAAAATATCTGTTCGTTTGAGTAATAAATAGTGCTTTATTGTTCACGTTAACTACAGTTCAGCTTTAAAAGGTTTGCTTTAATGCTGACTGACTACAAAAATGACTCTAGGCCAGCCATAAAAACAATATGACTCATAAAGATATCTACGTACATGTAAGTACTTTTTGAGCGAGATGTATCTTGGTGGTATACAGGTAGAGTGATTGTCTTATCTGGGTTATACATTGTACAATCAATACCTGTCAGTTGTATTTCAAAGACTATTACACATGAAATGTGTCTATGGCAAAATGGGTATAAAACCTCTTTTTCTGTTAACCATCAAGAGTACTTTGTATGGAAGCAATGGATTTTGTTTTTCTTTACTTAGACCAAGTTACTATATGTAATTGCCATTGCTAATACTAGTAGTATGGGTATGGGTACTCTATTAACGTGCCCACATCCACTAGGGTTCAGGCACGCCCACCCGGATCCGGTCTCTGACTTCGCCAGCACACCACTCTGTTATATAACTACGTGTATTGCATTAAATAAGTTAAGCACACCTCATTAGACTATTTACTTGTATCCTGAATCTGAATGAACATTGCTGTGCAGTCAGTTTATCAGTCAATGTATCAGTGTATCAAGGTCCTTACTCTTAGCCTTGTCAATTACATTAGGTGATCATGATGGATGAGTAAACACTGGATCTCATTATACACAATACTTCAATATTACCTGATCCATAAAGCTAGAGGATACCAACAACCCAGTCTTTGATGAAAGCTGATGTTGTAGTCCATTACCGTCTGTCACCTTTGTGTGTGTTGAGTTTGTATACCAATTACTTTATTAGATGAAATGATGGATGTGTTGCCATGTACATGTATTGCTGTATCTTATAAAGGTGGGGGGGGGGGGAGCAGGTCTGAAAAAGGTGATGTTGAGATGTATACTGAACCAAAAAATAATTGTTAATATTAATTTTGGTTTCTTTAATTATTTAACATGATTCAGTCTGAATCCCATTAGTTTTGTGTCTGTTGAAATTATCAGTGTCTTGTGAATGTATCTTTCAGTATATCTATTTAAAAAAAAAAAATTGGAGCTGGTTTGGCTAACAAGCCACATGTTGTATGTCATACTTGTATGTCATACTTGTATATGGTCTGTTGTTCAGCTAGTTGACCACTGTGAAGTACAATGGTTTAGAGAGACACCTACTACCACCACAAATTTACTCGCTCTCACTCCATCACTCCATCTCCTTCCCATCCCTGTCACCCCCCTCTCTCTCTCTCTCTCTCTCTCTCTCTCTCTCTCTTCTCTTCTCTTTTTCTCTCTTTTTCTCTCTCTCCCTCCCTCTTAAACCTTTGAAGTAGCATGTACATGTTGGCTGTTAGCTGGTGTCATACTGGTTAATAAATATTTTGTTTTACCTGTTATATATACACTCATGTTATCTTAGCCTGCGTGGAACAAAAGTTTGTGCACGTTAATTATGTTACATTATGTCTTGAAACAAATGTCAGGGTATGTTTGTAAACGAACAAACAACATTAATTTAATTCATAAAACCCTTGTTAAAACAACACATCTTGATTGTGAATATATGTATAAAACTGATAGATAACAATTTGATTGAAAAAAGCTCTGAATTAATACACTAAATGTATATTTTTGTCAGCCTCGATCAACATCTTTTTGTATCACCTGTCAACACATGTCGTCAATGCTGTAATGAGCAACCTTGTGTATCAACTTACACAAGTTTACATAGAATCTTCAGTACATACTTTATTGTAATTTATGAATCCATAAATGAAATGAATTTTTTATGTTATCTGTTAACATAAACATCCAAGCGTACTTTGAATTTCCCTCTGAGTGACACTATGCAAAATGGCTGCACACAGTTGTTCATTCTGAACTTACAGCATGGCCTATTTTAGCTATAGTCTGTTTCAAAATTATCATTGATTGTCCTAACGAACATTATTTGTGCTCATTTACAGTTAACAACAGACAACTTTTGTTGAATAATTATCAAAATCTTTGACATTGGCTATTTTTGATATTGTCATTTTGTGTTGTCGAAACTATAAATGCACTCATTACTTGAGTTTAACAATATTAACATTAAAATAACCTTCAGTAGTAACACGTTTATTGTTCCATTGTACTATGACAGTGAAACAAATATTTTTAAAGAAAGATTTTAACTTTAAAATATAACACACATGCTTAGATGCGCAGACTTAGGTGCCACCAGTGTAATTCTGAAGTTTGTCAACATCTGGTTTCATCATGTATAATATTTGTGTTTTCTTTCTTTCAGTTCCAATGTAGAAAGTGAGACTATCCAAACCTGACTGCAATGCCAAGTAGGCATGGTATATGCTGGTGTTTGGGGGGCAGTCGGCCCCCTGAAATCAAGTGTGTTGACTACAATAGCCCTCCAAAACCCATTGCTTTGGACATACCCATGCCAGCTGATGAAAATGAACTGAATGCCAAGTTTGAGGAACTTGTGGTAAGTATAAGTAGTATAGTGCCGGGCCTCTAGAATTCTTATAAAATCCACTAGCCATATATAATTTACTAGCCACAATTAAAAATCCACTAGCCCTTCTTTACTCCAAGTAAATACAATTTTACTAATAGTAATAATCAGATATGTCACCTGAACAGGGAGATAGAGCTTTAAAACACTGAGTTTGTGGTGGGAGTAGGGGCAGGATATTCATATTTACAAAATAGACTAAAATGCAACATTTGACAACTATTTTTACTAGCTGTCAGGCATGGCAATAGTATATAGTTATTTACTAGCCCAACATTAAATATCACTAGCCACAGGAGTGGGGCTACCATAATCTTGAAGCCCTGAATAGTGTCCATTTAACACATATTCTTCATTTCTGTAATTTCACAATACATACAATTATTGTTTTAATATTAATACTGTACTTTTTTATCTGTTTTGATTATGTAATGCAGTGAATGAATTACCAGTACTAGTGTTGGGAATTGCTTGAAATTTTATCATCAATCATCAGTTGTAATCGATCAACTTTCGATTACAGAATTAATTGAAGTTACTTGAAATAAGAAAGATTTCAGTTATAGGGACCATGCTCCGACATGAAAACAAATACCAAGCCCAACATATTTTCATTCATTCATTCATTCATTCATTCATTCATTCATTCATTCATTCATTCATCTTTTCATTTATTCTTTCATTCAACTAAAAGAAAATTACAGTCAATTTTTTTTGCTATAGTTGATAATGGATTTTTGTCATATTGATCACATTGTTACAACCCAACTGATCAGTTTTCGATTATAATTGATCATTGGAACATCACTACAAATTATATTTGTGATTAGCCTAATATACGAGTAGTAAACAACAGGCAACGTTACTTACTGTAAATATCATTATGTGATAATATTGGTTAAAGTAAATGGTCCCATCTAAAATCATAGAAGTGACCAATCATGTGGTTCCATACAAAAGCAAATAATATTCATTATATCCTCATTTGACATAATTTGGGATTGTAGGTAGTTTTTGTACCGTATGTTTTTTAAAGTTTTTTTTGCATTTTTACAGAGGAAATTATACCAAAACCCCATTGTGTTCTGTTAATAGAAAGTAAAATATTTTTTTAACATGCATTCAGACGAACATTTGTGGATGCTGCTATCAGCTAGTAATGCTGAACACATTTAATTCAACAGAATTCTTGTTTATTCATTTTAAAATTAATCAAAGCATTTTTCTTTGGTTAATCTGTCAGTTTTAGTGCGTTTTGGTGATAATAACACTAATCAAACTCAAAACTCCATCTTGTAATGTTAAAAATGGATATTTCACAAAGACAATTATTTGTTGTTTTCATTAGAGTACATTGATTTTTCATTCATTGGATGTCAAACATTAGGGTAACTCTGACAGTGATTTTTTTTTATACAAACACAGCTTGCTTGGAAATACAGATACAGTAGAAAATATTTTCCTTTTAGCTGGATTCTTCCATTCCTTTTTCATTTCCCTTTTAATCTTTACTTCTTTTGCTTTTTTTTCCTTCTTGTTTTCCTAATTTTCATGTTGAACTAGCGTATTTAACTTCCCATATAGATATTCAACAATATTGTATTGTTAATTATATATATCAAGATAATATAATTACTATTTCCATATAATGTATATGTGATAATATTTTGACATTGTAAGGTCATGATCTCAAAGCACCCCAACCTTGGCATGGCCATAAAACACAAACCAAAAAAACCAACACCTCTGACATACAGCCATACAGTCTTAAAAGGAAACCTGCTAAATTATTTCATTAGTAGCAAGGGATCTTTTACATGCACCATCCCACAAACAGGATAGCACATACCACCTCATTTGATATACCAGTCATGGTGCACTGGCTGGAATGAGAAATAGCCCAATTGGCCCACCATCAGGGATCAATCCCAAACCGAATGTGCATCAAGCGAGCACTTTACAACTGGGCTATTTCCCGCCCTGACAACTGTCTGATTTAGTTTTTACTTGAGCATGTAGTTTGATATTTCTTATTGAAGATTGATATTGATTTTTAGAAAATAGTGTTAAGGACATCAGTCTACACTGAAACATTTATAAAGAACACAGACAGAAAGCTTTGTCATATAAATAGCTACAAAGAAACCCATATTGATTTTGCTTTAAACTTGTGTAATTTTTTCTTGTGATTCAAGTCAATCATTCTGTTGGAGAGTAGCATGAATCAGTAAGCATTTGTGTGTTTTTTTATATTCTGACACATCAGTTTCATGTAGTGGCTTTGTCAGCCATTGATCATCAGTGCAGTTTCTACCACTAGTTTTATAGCTACCATTTGCCTTAATCTGATGCTGTTTGTCCCAATCTATTACCTCCCTACCCTAATCAATAACTGTTGTGAGCTGTGATGTTTAACATGTGCCTTCAGTTATTATAGGATCATCAAACCTTGCATCCAAGTACAACTGATAGGCATATCAGGTATTTCCACCATCCATCCATCCATCCATCCATCCATCCATCCATTTATTAATAATACATATTAGGATGTCATTTTCAAATTTATTATTGCTTCTGATTAGTCAGATTTCATCTTTTGATAACCTACAACCATAGAAATTGTATTTCTTTGTTGAAGAAGATTACTTTGAGTGTATATTTTTAGATTAATGGCCTTTTCTGATGTTAAATAATTTGTATTCTGTAGGTTGAGCTAGATCTTGATAAACAACACAGGGATGCCTTGTACAGCCTGTCCCCAGAGAAGAAGTGGCAGATTTACTGCAGCAAGAAGAGGGTATGTTAATAATCAGCAAAATCTGCAAATTAAGACCACACCGGAAGAAAAATAATTTAATCATATACATACAAAAACAACAAAAACAAAACAAATGTTATACAGTAACCTAGACATTTTTGCAGGTGTTTTTATTTAGTGGTCTTTGTGATCAGATCTGATCTGCTAAATTAAAACATGTGAAATATGTTTTATTTGTTCATTTAGGAAGCATCCACAAACAAAAGCTGGGTATAATATATTAAGACATGGAAGAGTTCAGTGTTATGATCCAAATATTATCTACTTGTAATGCAAGGATCCAAATATAATTCACATTTTGTAATATAAGTTTTACAGCAATAATTTTATTTTATGCAATTTTTCTTTCTTTCGTAATAATTTTTATACTTCCTTATTTTGATATATTCCACTTTATTATTCACGTAGTTAAAAATATTCAAATAAATATAACCAGTATGACCCACGTGTGTAATAATAAATAACGAAGGATGTTTCATAAAATCAGTACGACACTCAAGCTTGTTTAATCTGTATGTACTGCATTCTAGAATAGCCTTAATATTGCCAAAACAATTCCTAGCCCTAGCCTGCAAGCATTGTCTGTTAACATTGGTCACATTTGGCACGTGGTAGAAGTGGTCGATATACCAAATAATCCCATGATCAAAATGCCTTTGCTTAAAAATATTTAATTTAATAATAATAGCATGTTTGTGAAAATAACTGAAAAAAGGCCATTAATTTGCGATATATTGTCACTACTATTTACTGCCAGAGAACTTAGGAATAATAGTGATATCTAACTTACAGTAATTTGAAATGTAGGCAAAAATCCATTTTATGTTGGAGGAAAAAGTCAATTTTATCTAGTTCTGACATAAATAAGTTACAGAAACTTATTCTCTCCAGTTTTCTCTCTATATTAATTTTATGGTCAGATCTGGGAGGCAAATTTTAAATACATTAAATATATTTTTAGTGGCAAACTATTAAGACCTGTAAACATGGACACTGCAAAAGTTTGACAGGTTAAATTGTACATGTATTTTATTGGAGTTGTACATTGTTAATTCATTTTCTACATAATTTACTAGATAAACTTCATTCCACATGCATTAATTAGGCTATCCAACATTTAATTCAATCACAGAAGAATATTTCTTCTGTTTCTTCTTTCCATTCATCTGTCTGTCCATCCGTCCAACCATCATGTGAGACTATTTATCCATCAGTCCATCCTGTCATCCTGTCCATCTGCCCCTCTATCTTTCCATCCATTCTTGCAAGCCCAATATTCTAATAAACCATCGATTGACCACAATACCTCAGCCATCTATCACATCCAGTCTGGAGTGTAATTAACCAAACATTCCTCTTTTTTTTTGTCTATCTTTATATACTTTCTCCACTCAAGAAATGCAAATGTCTTATTTCCAAGCTGTCCAACTGTTTCTTCTTGCATGTTTTCTGTTACAAACATTTGAGCATTAACAGATTTTCAAGCCATCCAGTAATTCTGTTTATAGTATAAACAGGTAAACAGTATTAATTGCCTTGTTGTACTTGTATATCTTTATCTCATCAACCCTTCAGATGCCTATGGGAGCTACTGCTGCGTAAATGGCAAACAGATAAGTGTTCTGGTATGAATGATGGCTGTGGGCTACTTACTCCACATTATCTCCTATCATTAGCCATCTGAATATGCCTGATCACTGCAAGATGGATGGGCTAGAATAATATGTGCTTAGCTGTTCTTACCACCACCTGTAAAATCAGTTGTTCTCAATTACAACCCTTGATTTACTGCAATGCACTGTACTGCAGGGCCTTTTAGGGTTGATAAGATTCTTGAGTTAGCAAACTATTGTTTAATGGGGATATTGGAATAATTTCTGTAGCTGGGGTGCCTTGGTTCCTTGTATAGAGTTCATTTCTGAGGTCTGATGGGTTGGGCAGTTTGTTGGGGAATGGGTATAGATTTGGTTCTGGTTGGAGTGAGAAATTTAGTTTTGAGTCAGTTTGCAGTATGCCTAGTGTTTTAATTAATTAGGCTTAAAACTGAATTAGGTTGGTGATCGCTTAGTAGCACATGGAGATTTTTTTTGGTTAACTAGTGCTCCCCCTACTCTGTAAAAAAGCCGGTATGACTTTTATGATGGTCACAGCAGCATCATTGACTATGTGGTGACAGTGTTAACATTTGCATTTAGATCAACGGGGTGGAACGTAAAGCCATGATAAAACCTGATGTGCAGACTGTCTAGGATCGATTCCCAATAGTGGGCCTATTTTGCTATCTATTGTATCAGTCTGTGCACAGTGATTGATATATTAAAGGCCTTGGTATGTGATATATAAAAGATCCCTCTTTTTTTTTTTTCCCCCAAATGTTTATTGCTCCCAGATCAAAAACAATGTCAAGGTTGGGGTGACTTGAATCATTGTCTTACACCAGAAAAAAAAAAGCGAATATAGATACACATATATACACACTTGCACACTCGTACATACACATTGCATACTTATACATATATCTATATATCCATCCATACACATACATACACATATACACACACACACAAACACGTATATATTCATACGTATACATATATGCATACCCATATACAGACATAAATACACTTTTACTTACATACTAATATATACACATTCTTACATTTTGAATTCTACGATAACCCATGTTGGCATTAAAATTGACCTGGGGTTGAAAAAAATAAAATCAGCCAAGCATAGAGAAACAGAAATAGAAAGGAAAAGGAAAGAAGGGGGAGGGGGGGGGAAGAAAAAAAGGAAAAGGAAAAAATTAAAGGAATGTTTGTTCTATAATTGTATGTTGCTTAACACGATCGACGATAAGCAAATTTTTTCACCCACGATCTCAATAGATTTTTATCGCAGATCGAGGC
>JAECMU010408314.1:0-12106 GCA_016106625.1 Dracogyra subfuscus
GGAAAGGTGGTAAGGGTTACTACTGGATTGGTTCGCCAATTGGCAGCATCAATGCGTTAACCATATACTTCGATGACGGGGTTGAAAGAAGTAGTAGTGACCTCATCAACAAAGGCTCTTATCGAGGACACGGTCAATCTGTCCGTTGCATAAAAGATTATTAACGCGATAGCGTTATGATGCTTGATGCCCGCGGTGAGCGGGATTGAGATTTTTGAATATATTTTTTGGTTAATCCTGCATTTAGAGTATGGTATACTCGTATGCAATCTAAACAGATTTATGATATATCATTTAATTTGTATTTGGTATTGCTTTAAATATGATAACTGGAGATGTGATAAGGTTAGAAATTAGAAAGTTTGGTAAGATGATTTTGGTTTGATTGGATATAATAACAATCAAAACAGAGATATATCTATATGCAGGAGAGCAAGTTGAGTTTAAAAGATCAAGCAGGGTTTGTAAAAGAGGTATTAAGTGGTGATGAGAAGATATTGGAGAGTGCTTTTAAACTAGAAAAGCTATATAAAAAGCACAAATTTAAGTTGTGGGCAGTTGTTGCCGTTTTGGTGCTGTTTTTTGGAGGCAGAGTCGCTATGGAAGCATATGAGAATGCAAAGCTCCATGACGCCAATAATGCCCTGTTGGTATTGCAAAAGAATGCAGATGACAAGGATGCTCTTAGCACTCTCAAAGAGAAAAATCCAAAACTATATGAGCTATTTATATATACAAATGCTGTAAAAAAAGGCGACAGTGCCACATTGGCAAAACTTGGTTCAAGCTCTGATGAGTTGATTGCGGATATTAGCAGATACAATGCTGCAGTAATGGAGTCTAAGGTAACTGATTCTGTTTACTATGGAGAGCTTGTGCTTGTTGCTGAAGCATATGAGGCACTGAAAAGTGGAAACAAAGAGCTTGCAAAACAGAAGCTCACACTAGTGCCAGAAAACTCTCCAGTCAGCAGTATAGCAAGGCTACTTAGTCACTACACGATTGGGATAAAATAGAAAAATTGAATAGTGATCTGCTTGTAGCTTTTGAAGAGCATATAGGCATCACAAAAGCACTGGATAAGAATACGGTCTCCTCTTATCTTGCTGATATCAGACAGCTTGATGAGCAGATTAGAAAACCACTTTTAGAGCTAGAAAGCAGTGATATTTTACAATTTCTATCCTCTTTTGATAACAAGAGAACACTCAACAGAAAACTCTCAGCCATAAATTCATTTTTTAACTTCTGCCATACCTATGATTTTCATCAAAAAAAGATTAGAATCCCTATGGCAAAGGCAGTAAAGAGTCTGCCAAAATACCTAACCCTAGATGAGATTAATTCAGGTATCTCACTTATAGATAGAAGTAGTGTTATTGGCAAGAGAGATTATGCCCTCATCTTGTTTTTATATGCCAGTGGCTGTCGTATCTCCGAGGCTTTGTCCGCCCAAAGAAATGATATACTTGACGGTTGGCTCAAGATAAGGTATGCCAAAGGAGAAAAAGAGAGAATGGTTCCTCTCGCTCCTGTTGCACTAGAGGCACTAGATGCCTATCTAGATGCAGCAGACAAAAGGAGTAGCTATCTATGGCTTAACTACCAAGGAGGAGTGCTTAGTCGCGTCTCTGCCTATAAGATAGTTAAAAAATATTTAGGAGTATCCCCTCATGTTCTGCGTCACTCTTTTGCCTCTGCACTTATCATAGGTGGCGCTGACCTGAGGGTCGTTCAAGAGCTTCTGGGTCATAGCTCATTGATCACAACGCAGATATATACGCATATAGAGCAGAAAGAGCTTAGTCTAACAGTCAACAGATATCATCCACTAGGAAAACAATGAAAGAGATAGTGGAGTATTTTATGGATCAAAATATGGTGTTCAGGTCTTTAAAGCAGATCTCCCCAAAAGAGTTCGGTTCAAGAAAAAAGATAGATATCTATCTTGGTGTTGACAGCAAGGGGTTTTACACCATTATCATCCGTATAGAAAAAAAGAGCAGAATTCTTCAAAAAGAGGCTAGGGAGCTAATGGAATTTCATCAAAAACTTGAACGATATATTGACTCGAATATTACAAAAAAAAATATACTTATAAAAGCAGAGATATGTTCAAAATCTGTAGGATTGCTAGAGGAAAGTAATTGGAAAGTTTATATATTGCAATAAGATGCAGAGTTTATCAATAGAGGAAAAGGCTTATGCCTCTTTACTCTTTCTATACTCAAGAATAATTTTTAGAGCTTCATCTTTGAGAAGTAGTTTCTCTTTTTTCATTTTCTCTATTTCAATATCTGTCAAATGAAGTCTGCCTTCATCGGCATCAGTTGTTTTTTGATCCAGTTCATTGTGCTTTTCAAATATCTTTGCAAAGTGAGCATTTTGCATCTTTAGATCATGTATTTCGCTTCTGTATTCTGATAACATGGTTATTCTCCTGTGATTGTTGGTTTTGTGTTGTCATTATATCTTTTTTGCGATTAGAATCAGGTTCTGTACTCAGCGTTGATTTTGACATACTCATAGCTAAGGTCACATCCATAAGATGTAAAAGAGGCATCACCAAGACCTAAATCGCAGACAACTCGAAATTGACTCTTTTTCATGATTGCAAATGCTTGCTCCTCTCTAGCCTTATCCAGCTCTCTCTGTTCTCTTGAGTAGATAAGTAGGTCATCATAATATATTGTCAACTTCTCTTCGTCGCACTCGGCACCACTTGCACCTACTGTTGAGGCTATCCTGCCCCAGTTGGGGTCTTCTCCAAATAGAGCTGTTTTTACTAGCAGGGAGTTACTGAGTGCCATGCTGATTTTCTTTGCATCCTCATTGCTTTTTGCACCCTTGACTTCAAATGCTACCAGTTTTCTTGCTCCCTCGCCATCTTTTAGTATCATCATGGCAAGTTCAAACATAATCTTCTCAAGAGCTTTTGAAAATGCTTTCTTGTTGTAGACTTTTGATTTTTTGTTTGATAGCAGCATTACTGTGTCGTTGGTAGATGTATCTCCATCTACAGAAATTCTATTGAATGAACTATCTGTAGCAGACTTTAATAGCTCATTCATGTCATTTTTTGGTATATCTGCATCGGTAACAACAAAGCAGAGCATAGTTGCCATAGCAGGGTCTATCATGCCTGCACCTTTGCATATGGCAGCTATATTGAACGAGCTTCCATTGTCTAGCTCTACGCGATAGGCAAGCTCTTTTTTGAACTTGTCGGTTGTCATTATGGCTTTTGCGGTTTTGTCAGACTCTTTTGCATCAAAATCTAGCTGATCAAATGCAGATATGATTTTGTCTGTTGGCAGTCTGTACCCTATGACTCCTGTTGAGGACATAACTGGATTTGTAACATCTAGCTTGGATGATAGGGATTTCATGATGATGTTAATATCTTCTATTCCTTTGTCTCCCGTCATAGCATTGGCATTTTTTGCATTCATCAAAACAAAGTTCGTTTGGAAATTATTTGGATATTGCTGGAAGTGCTTTATGGGTGCTGCTTGAAATTTATTGCTTGTAAAAACTGCTGATATATCACAAAGGGCATCACTGCGGATAAATGCTACATCACCTTGAGTTTGGTCGGGTCTCATGCCAACATTTACTGCATCACAGTAAAATCCGTTAACATTCTCTATCCCGTTTTTTAGTTGTAACAACTTATACATACTTGAGCTCTTCTGGCTTTTCATGCATTTTTATAATAGCCTTTGCTTTTTTTATCCCCTCTCCAGTTCCGATGATTATTAGCTTGCATTTAGGCATAATTATGGTATCACCCTTTGGCATAGGGATAAACTGCCCCTCTTTTGGAGTAACACCAATTATGGTAACATTTGCAATATCTCTAAGCCTGGCTTCTTTAAGTTTTTTAAGTACTAGCCAACTAACTTTTGATACCTTTACCTCCTCCATATCTAGTGGTGTATCATTGCGGTATAGGAACTCTTCGAGCATATTTTCCATCTCTGGTCTGATGGCCAACGCATTTATTCTTTTTGCCATGAGACTGGTGGCTGTTACCGCACTGTTTGCACCCAGTTTGGAGAGCTTCTGTGCATCTTCTTCATTTTTTGCATTGGTGATAACTAGATAGCTGTGTCTGCCTATCTCTTTTTCGTAGAGTCTTACTGAGGCGACTACGGCAATATTGTCTGCCACATTGTCTGCCAGAGAAATGACCCCTTTGGCACTAGATAGATGTGACTTCAGTATGCCTTCCTCGGTATGAGGTTCCGCCGTTACAAAATATGGATAGTGATATTTTTTTGCTATCTCTTCTATATCTTCTCTGGGGTCTACGACCACAAAAGGTATATGGTTTGCTCTAAGCTGCTTTGTCACCTGTGCGGTAAACTCATTGTGATAGCATACAACAAAATGCTTTTTTAGTCTTGCGATCTCATAGAGCATCTTTCTCTCCTTGGCAGTTTTTTGAAATTCACCCTTTTTGACAACCTCAGCGATAATACCAACAGCTATAGAAAAAACTAAAAAACCTAAAATAATGAGGGTGATAGTAAAAATTCTTCCAGCGTCTGATATGGGTTTTACCTCTCCAAAACCAACAGTAGTAAAAGTGATCCCTGTTTGATAGATAGCGTCCATTAGAGGAAAGTCATCAATAAACATATAGCCCATTGTCCCTATAAGCATAATCAATATGATCAAAACAAGTGGAAGCCTAAATGGTGCTAAGTGACCATAAAACTCATCATTGAGTGTAATATGTGGTTGGGGGGAGGTGTTCCATCCGAGAAACTCTTTGAAAGATTTCATCGTGGTTTGTGTGAGGTTTTGTATCCTCCGAGAGGGAGGAGCTTAAGCAATCTCAGCTTGAGCTGCTTTCTTCTTCATAGTTCTAAGAGTAGAAGCGGCAACTTTGATCTTTTTTCTAGTTCCATCCTCGAGAGTAATTCTCACTGTTCTGAGATTAGGAAGCTGTCTTCTCTTTGTTTTGTTGTTTGCATGAGAAACATTGTTTCCAGTCAATGGTCCTTTTCCAGTCACTTGACATCTTCTTGACATGATAAGCCTTTTATTTTTGATTTATACCCTAAATCCATAAATTTGGAAATAGAAAAGTTTTGCGATTATAGCTTAAATTGCTTAAAAAGCATTATAAATCAGGAATTAAGAATTAGGAATTAGGAATTGTGGTATGCTTTTCTTTTGGAAAAGCTTTATCTTAAATGATTGATATCGGAAAGGTGGGCTTTGCTCTGCAAAAAGGAGAAGGATATTATGACGAAGTCATCTGAGCCGATAGGCGAAGCTTTAGTGAGAGGAATTGGATTGGAGCTTTGCTCTAATCCAAGGAGAAATAGAGTATGAAAGTAGCACCCAGCATACTGTCAGCAGATTTTGGGAACTTGGCACGAGATGTAGCAGCAATTTGTGATGGAGGGTGTGATCTAGTGCATGTGGATGTCATGGATGGACACTTTGTCCCTAATTTGACCATCGGTCCCGTGGTTGTTGAGTCTGTAGCCAAAAGTGCCACCAAGCCATTGGATATACACTTGATGGTAGAGAACAACAGCTTTTTTGTAGATCTGTTCGCTCCGTTAAATCCTGAATATATCTCGTTTCATATAGAGGAGGAGAAGCATCCTCATCGCCTGATACAGAAGATCAGATCTCTAGGCATCAGACCTGCAATAGTACTCAACCCACATACACCACCTGAGTCTATAGAGTTTTTGCTTGAAGATATCGATATGGTATTGCTAATGAGTGTCAACCCTGGTTTTGGCGGACAAGCATTTATCCCATCAGTGGTCAAGAAAGCCAAGAGACTCAAAGCATTGATAGAGGATGTAAATCCAGACTGTTTAATAGAGGTTGATGGTGGTGTAAATGATGTCAATGTAAAAGAGTTGGCAGATGCAGGTGTAGATATCGTTGTGGCTGGCTCCTTTGTCTATAAGCATCCAAAGAGTGTAAAAGAGGCGATAAGCTCTTTGAAAATGAGGAGTGAGGAGTGAGGAGAGAGGAGTGCTGGAATGAATTGGCTAAGCCAATGCTTTTGTCGATAAATAGTGAGCTTGCAACACAAGCTAAACTCCAACCCTTCAACCTTCAACCTTCAACCTTCAACCTTTTATATGCAGGCGGCATCGCATGCGTGTAAAGATTTGCGGTATTACCAATCTGACAGATGCACTACATGCCATATCCTATGGAGCTGATGCATTGGGTTTTGTGTTTTATGAAAAATCTCCTAGATATATCACTCCGCAAAAAGCCAAAGAGATCATAGACAAACTCCCTCCATTTGTGGAAAAAGTTGGACTTTTTGTAGAAAAAGAGGTCAAAGAGATAGAGCAGATATCATACAGTAGCCATATCTCGTTGGCACAGATACATTTTGATGTAGAGGGGTCATTTTTGGATAGTATATCATTTCCGACACTACCAGTAGTGCGAGCAAGATCGACTGATGATATCACGAAGTTTTCAGATAGGTATCGTTTGGTTGATGCCTACTGTGAGGCATATGGCGGAAGTGGCAAGAGGATCAAACTGGAGTGGTTCAAGGAGCATGATAACTCCAAGATAATCTTGGCTGGGGGACTAGATCCAGACAATGTGTCAGAGCTAAGAAGATACGGCTTTTATGGAGTGGATGTCAGCTCAGGTACAGAACATAAAAAAGGTATAAAAGATCCAGATAAAGTAAAGAGGTTTATCCATAATGCGAAATCTATTTGATGAGCTTACGGCAGCATTTCGCAGGAATGAAGGCAGACTGTCTCCTGAGGCGTATGACAGGATAGTGCGAAAACACTGCTCCTTGTTTGAGGACAGTGATACTATTTTTATTTTGTTGCAGGCTTCAGGTTATCCTATAGTAGAGCAGGTTGATGGATTTGCAAACAAGATGTTCTTTACGCCTTATCAGAAGCAGCGATTTTGTGTAGTGGATATAGAGACAAACGGAAGTAAACCTGGTACATCACAGGTGATAGAGATAGGTGCAGTGATGGTAGAGAATGACAAGGTGATAGATAGGCTAGAGACTTTTGTGGAGTGTGCATATCTGCCAGAGCATATTACCAAAATCACAGGAATAGAGCCAGAAGATCTTATAGGTGCACCCACTAGAAAGCAAGCACTTATAAGTCTGAGAACCTTTATGGGAGATGCTGTATTTGTGGCACATAATGTTGGATTTGACCACTCTTTTTTAAATGCTTCGTTTGATCGTTTTGGGCTTGGAAGTATTGGCAATCCAAAGCTATGCACGATAGATTTAGCAAAAAGATCATTCAGGAGTGAGAGGTATGGGCTGGCATACCTAAATGAGTTTTTAGGTATCGAAAATCATACGCACCATCGTGCCTACAGTGATGCTCTTTCTGCTACAAAGGTGATGTTCAAAAGCTTCGAGACATTACCTGAGTATATACGAACTACAGATGATTTGCTTCGCTTCTCTAACTCTTCGATGAAAGAGCGGAATGCAAAAAGAGTATCTGGGCAAACACGGGGGTAAATAGGTTGAGTATCGGAACATAGTTAAAGGCAGAGGCGATTATTGCCAGCAGACCATACCTCTTGTCAGATCTTTTTTTACCCTCCATCTCAAGCAGTGATTCCACATCATATACGGTAGGCTCCTTGATAAGAATTGACCATAGATAAAGCATAACAGCTTGACCTAAAATAGGTATAAACAGAAGAGGTATAGCTATTATGAGTAGTGCTAGAAAGAAAATTGTTGCTTTTGTGGTTAGCCATATGGATCTGGTTATGTTTGGCGTGCCGTTTGCAGATATACTCGGATAATGTTTTTTTATAATCTTTCTTAGCAGGTTTTCGCTCATTAGTGAAGTTAGTATCGAAACAATGATGATAAAAAGTATATAGACCAACAAGATACTGATAAGTCCTGCACCAGCCCCTTGTAGCCATTCCCATGGTACCCATCCTAAAAATGAGCTGACTAGTGCTGTTAGATTGTCCCAAAATATCCATACGATTGTTGTGGATATAAGTATTGATAGCATTCCTATTTTAAGTACAAAGAGTATGACCTCTTTTGAGAATAGGTCTTGTAGACTTTTTTGTATGGTCGGCTTCATTTTATTGATACTCGCTTTTAAATTGTGTATATCTCTTGGCGGATGCATATAGCTCTGCTACCTCCTCGGCAGTCAGCTCTCTGACTACTTTGGCAGGGCTTCCCATGATGAGACTTCTTGGAGGGAATATCTTGTTTTTGGTTACAAGTGAACCTGCTCCTACTATAGATTCTTTGCCTATGATTGCACCGTCTAGTATGGTGGCACTCATGCCAATCAGGCAGGCATCATTTATGGTGCATCCATGCAGCATTACTCTATGACCTATGGTTACATCACTGCCTATGAGAGTAGGGTTACCGTCACTTTTATCCTCTTTTTTGTAGTGGGTGACATGCACCATGCTTAGATCTTGTATGCTGGTGCGATCACCTATCTCGATGCGATGAACATCACCTCTGACTACGGCTCCAAACCATATGGAGCTATCTTCTCCTATGGTGACATCCCCTATCACTGCAGCAGTTGGTGCTATCCATGCACCTTTTGCAAGCTTTGGCAATTTTCCTCTGAATGACATGATAGTTGATTGGTTCATTTTCTTTTCCTTGTTTAGTTGTGATATTTTATCTAAAAAGAGTTTGAAGTGACAACGATCGTCATTCCGTGCTTGACACGGAATCCACAGCTTAATAAACCGACAAGTCACTTCAAGCCGTGGATCCTGAATCAAGTTCAGGATGACGGGGCATCGTCATTCCAAGCTTGACTTGGAATCCACGGTCTGACCCATTGACTATTCTCATTCTTGGTACTCCTCTACAGCTTCTTGATCTTCGCTATTTCATCTCTAAGCCTAGCTGCCTCTTCAAACTCTAGCTTTTTGGCTGCCACTAACATTTTGGCTTTTAGCTCTTTTACTAGCCTTTGTCTCTCTGCTTTTGGCATTTTGTCTAGTTTGGATCGCTTATTGTATAGTTCGCCTGCATCCTCTACTTTGAGGTCGGTATCTAGTTCTCTGATGGTGGTTGTTGGTGTTATGCCGTGTTTTTGGTTGTAAGCTATCTGCTTGGCTCTTCGCTTTTGGGTTATATCTATACAGGCCTGCATGGATCTAGTGATCTTCTTGGCATACATCAGGACTTTGCCGTTTGCATTTCTGGCAGCTCTTCCAGATGTCTGTATGAGGGCAGTCTCTGAACGAAGAAAGCCCTCTTTGTCTGCATCCAGTATCGCCACGAGAGACACTTCTGGCAGATCCAGCCCCTCTCTGAGCAGGTTTATGCCCACTAGTATATCAAATTCACCAAGTCTTAGCGAGCGTATGACTTGGTTTCTCTCTATGGCATCTAGGTCTGAGTGCATATATTGTGCCCTGAGTCCAAGGTCATTATAGTAGCTTGTCAGCTCCTCTGCCATCTTTTTGGTCAGCACGGTGACTAGGACTCTCTCACCTTTTTCTATGACAGGCTTCATACGGTCATGCAGATGCTCTACCTGATATGTACTGTCGCATATCTCTATCTCGGGATCAAGCAGACCAGTAGGGCGGACAACCTGTTCTGCTACTGTAGATGACAGTCCCACCTCCAGTTCGTTTGGCGTAGCAGAGACAAATAGATAGTGTGGTGCTTTGTTGATATACTCATCAAACATTAGAGGGCGATTATCCAGTGCAGATGGCAGTCTGAAGCCATACTCTACAAGCACCTCTTTGCGACTTCTATCTCCAGCGTACATCCCTCTAAACTGTGGCAAGCTTACATGAGATTCATCTACAATGACCAGATAGTCATCATGCATCGCCTCAAAGTAGTCCATCATGGAGTATGGAACTTCACCTGGTTTTTTGCCAGTCAGG
This sequence comes from Dracogyra subfuscus, assembly GCA_016106625.1. Lineage (NCBI taxonomy): Eukaryota > Metazoa > Mollusca > Gastropoda > Neomphalida > Peltospiridae > Dracogyra > Dracogyra subfuscus. Next base: position 9,901 of record JAECMU010408314.1, read on the forward strand.
TGTCTAGAGTAGTTCTCTATCCCCTTGCACATGCCAGTAGCTTCTATCATCTCTAGATCAAACTCTACCCTCTGCTTTAGACGATTGTATTCGACCATCATCTCTAGACCTTTGTAGTAGTTCAGCCTCTCTCCTAACTCCTCTTCTATGCTTTTGACCGCTACTGCCAGCCTCTCTTGGGATACGATGAATTGATTTGCAGAGTAGATGACTATCTCTTTGTACTCTTTTTCTTTTTCGCCAGTTAGAGAGTTGAAGCTATACAGATCCTCTATCTCATCACCAAAAAACTCTACCCTGTAGGCAAACTCCTCAGAGTAGGCAGGATAGACATCTATCACCTCTCCATTGACACGGAAGTCACCCCTGTCAAAAAACTCATCATTTCTCTTGTATCCCATATCTACCAGCTTGAGCAGTAGATCTCTTTGGTTGTACTCTTCGCCTGCACATAATTTTTGTACTATGGTTTTGTAGTCCTCTGGTGAACCTAGACCATAGTTGGCAGAAACTGAGGCTATGACTATTACATCATCGTGACTGAGCAGTGAAGCGGTAGTAGAGAGTCTGAGTCGCTCCAGTTCTTGGTTGATGGAGCTGTCTTTTTCTATGAAAAGATCTTGTCTAGGGATATAGGCTTCAGGCTGATAGTAGTCATAGTAGGAGATGAAGTACTCTACATGGTTGTTTGGGAAAAAGCTCTTGAACTCGCTATAGAGTTGGGCTGCAAGAGTTTTGTTGTGTGTCATGATGAGAGTAGGTTTTTGAGTCTTTTCTATCACCTTTGCCATGGTGTATGTTTTTCCTGAACCAGTGACTCCCAGTAGGGTTTGATATCTATTTCCATCTACGATAGACTGACTGAGCTTATTTATTGCTTCAGGCTGATCGCCAGCAGGCTGATATGGGCTAGATATTTGGAAATTGGGCATATATTCTCTTCTTGCTATTTATTACACTATTTTTGGTATTATACTCTAAACAAAGTAATTGGAGAAATAAATGTCAGCAATAGAAAGACTAAAAGAAAAGATAGAAGCGATCAGAGGCAGTTATGAGGCAACACGAGAAGAGTTAGGAGCTTTAAAGCTAGAGCTGGCACAAGCTGGAAACAATAGTGAAGAACTGGAGACACTCAGGGGTCAGCTTAGTAGAAAAGATGAGCAGATACAGCAACTCAGAGATGAGATCACTGAAAAAGATGCAGAGATAGAGGCGATCATCGCCAAGGTAGAGGCACTGTTGGCATAATGTGAGACAGGAGAATCAAATGGATAAATTACTATTAGGCAAACTAAGAGAGTGCAAGGAGACTCTTTTACAAGAAGACGGGTTTGAGATAGTAGCTGTATTTGGTTCTGTTGCAAAAGGCAAGGAAACAGCAGAGAGTGATATTGATCTGCTTTATAGGATAAAGCCAAAATTTCTAGATAAGTATGGAGGGTTTCAGGCTTTTTCTCAGTTGAATAGTATTAGAGGGAAACTACAGAGGGTACTTGGCAGAGAAGTTGACCTTGCTACTATGGATAACCAAAGTAGAACTTTTCAGAAATATGCACTCAAGGACATTGTCTATGTCTAGTATAGATAAAAAACTATATTTTATAGAAGAAAAGATTGATGATATTTATACTTTCAGAAAAAAATTTAAGACAATTGAAGATATGCTTAATGACAGGATGGGGTTTGATGCTACATTAATGGCACTTTTACAGATAGGAGAGACTCTTCATAAGATCAAGGACTCTTTGTATGCTTCTGAGTTGCCTATCAAGGGTTCATATGATGTGAGAAATTTTATCGCTCACGACTATGAGGGAGTCAATAAGGCGATTGTAGAAGATATTATCCGGAATCATTTGCCAGATTTACGGTTAAAGATCAAAAACATTCTCGAAAAGACAAAAAAGAAAGGATAGATCATGCGAAAAGTAGCACTCACAGTAGGCGGCATGCGTTTCAAGACCAAGGAGCTGGATGACGGCTTCGTGAATTTTGTAGAGGATCACTTCAGGGATGCCCAGATCAACCTGCATGAGGACAACAGCGCCGAGAGACTCTTCATCGCCTATCTCAAGCTGGCCGGCAAGTACTATCGGGACGAAAAAGAGATCAATAACCTACTAAAAGAGATAGAAGGTCTGTAATTCTCCTCATTTTATAGAGTTTTTGACATTTTTCTGTTATACCTCGGTTATCATTAGTT
>JAECMU010408331.1:3214-16055 GCA_016106625.1 Dracogyra subfuscus
GGTGGGGGGGGTTGATGTCATAACTGCTCCCTGCTTAAGCATTTTGGGGGTAACTTGACTCGACCCCCAATAAACTTAAGTCACTGCAGTCTTGACCTGTCACCCCTGCTAAAATTATTGCACATGCACCTATTTTCTTAGGTGTCGGTTTATTCAGAAATTTTGTGTTTCAAGTACTGTCTTTGACCTGGACAAACCCTGTGTTACTGTGATGTTTGTTTTTATGGTAATTTTAAAATGAGCTTTTTGGTGAATTTAATGGAAGAGTTTTAATTTTTACATGTAACATAGTGATGCACTGATGTAAGTTTTAGTGTTAATATTGTCTTTTTATCCTTTACTTTTATTCCTATTTAACTTATAATTTATATTTGTTTTTTCAGTACTGTGAAGCTCTCTTTGAATTTAAAGCGGAAGGGCATGATGAGTTGGGCTTCATGAAAAAGGATAAGATTAGAGTAATATCCCGCGTCGATGACAACTGGTGGAAGGGAGAGAAAGACGGGAAGGAAGGCGTATTCCCTGCAGCCTATGTTAAACTGTTGGATTCCACCGTGAATGGATTGTGAGAGTCGGTGGAGAAGCGCTTTAATCATAATGTGCAAAAAAACACACACACTTTTGGGTATCACGGAATGGGATGTGCTTCAAGATACGTGGAGATGACTGTACATAGAATGGAAACTCCTGCATCATAACATACATAACACGAACACTGTATCCACAGACCTGTAAAGGACAATTTCACTGTGGGCCACCATTCATGTGTTGCTTGATATTCATGTAAACGTCGAGTTGGCCAAGATGTTTGTAAGCTCATCCTGTGTGCCAGTGGTTATGACATTGCATCATTTAGTTGGCTTGAATACTCGCCAGATCGTCTAGACCTACACTGAGTGACTGCATCGCTGCCGGCAGTACGAACAGCCAAGTACATTGTGGGTTACAGAAAGATTCACTCTTCGTGAGTGTTCCGCTTTCTGCATGTCGTATTCCAATCCAGATCAGTAGTTGAAAGCATCATTGTTTTTTATTTATAAGAAATATTTTATGGTATCAACAAATAACTGTTACGATGAGTAGAGATCTCATTGCAGAAACAGTATTCTTGAGTAACTTGGAAGTTACCCGATTCGGGCAGAATGTAGTTTAAAAAAATAATTGACACCATTTTAGCTTGGTCTTCTGAACAATTAGCCTGTCCGATTCAATAGTCTAACTTGGTTTGGCTGACTGAAACAAAACTTTGTTGTTTTTAATTGAATAATGTCAATGGTAAATGGAGTTTTACTCTTCTAGAGAGAATGATATTTGCAGGTTTTCATTGCATACATCATGAAAATGGGATTCTGTAAAACTTGTAAACTCTTTAGCTCTTTATTTCATTAGCGCATTATGTTTATTAAAATGTTTTTCTAACTTTGTCTTCCTGGGTATTAACTAATTGCATTCTCTCACTGTACAGTACTACTGAAATGTCAATAGATGCTTTAGCTGTAGTAGCATGGTTACAATACTATTATTTTTCACATCAGTATGCATATCCAACAGAGCATATAATTAATACAAGAGTTATGTCCCCTGTTCATTTTAGAAGACAAGTATTTTATGTAAAAGCACAGATAAAATCTGTTTTAACTGTTGGGTATTTGTAGTGATGTTACTGATTAATGCTTTTAATATTGTAAACCTTTCACTCGAAGCAAAGGAAACATTTCCAACAGTATTTTGTCTAACCATAGTTTGTTATTGGCAGTAACGTGAACTATGCTGTAGACCATTGTTCAGCATTGTTGAGGAGACGCTGTAGTAAACTGAATGAAAATTAAGAAATATCAAATGATACCAGTTTTATATTTCTTTTATATTGTATCTAATTAAGTTATTGGTTTTCTTAACGTTTTTATGCACAACATGAATTTTATACTGAAATATACTGGTCCAACAGTGACTCTTTTCTTGTGGTTTGATTATAGAACGTGTAAATCCCTACATTTGCCTTGTTTTTATAGAATATCGGACCTCACTCCCTCAAGGAGAGTAATTTTTAGCTGTTCATTGACATGTCTTTTTCTCAGTGTTTACCGACCTACAACTTGTTACCAAATGAAGCAGTCGCAACTTCGTTGAACACAATGTAAAACTTGACAGGGTAGGGTGTTTGTATTGTGTTTTGACCTAAAAAACAAACATCATCTTTATTTTATCATATGAAGATCAATTCAGTTTGCTATTAATCTGGATTTGGTATATTTCAAGATTAAAATAATATAATAATAATAGATGAGATCACAACCGTATGTTGAATGATCATTGATGCATCAATAGATCTCACATCTTAAGTAGAAACTACAAATTTAACATGTAGTTTTAGATGGCTGAATTGTTGATTTCCTCATGTAACAGCTCATTTATCGTTAATGTCACAACCACTGCACAGATTTGGGTCTGTCGAACTTTTTCAACTAATTCATCCTTGGCTTTTTAACATTTGTTTTTATATTAAAGCACACATTTGCTGTGTAGGATATTGAAAGGAGTTATACTTATAATGTAATTTTTTAGCTAGCTCTGGAGAAGCAGAAAATTTGTTTATGGTATATCTATGATCCAAGTATTTTTTAAGAAAATATCAATTATTGCATGAAATTATTTTGCAAAATGAAAATAAAATTTGCCAGCTATTTTTGAAATTCGTCTGATGCCATATAACTGTAAATAAAATGTTTTGAGTGCATCGTTCAATAAAACATTTCCTTTTTAAAATTGACAACCAAAAAATGTGGCAATTGCCAGAGCTAGCACTGAATTTTACTTTATCGGTTTGTAATGTTGGTAAAGAAAACCCAAACCATTTATGTTTAAAAAAAATTATTTTTAATTATTATTAATTTTTTTTTAAAAAGAAAATGACTGCATGTTTTGTGATAGCAAAATGCTCTGATTAGTTTTTATTGTGAATGAATGGAATTGTTGGTTAACTGTTTATTAGACACTGTTGTTGTGCATATTGATTTTATTGTTGCAGTTACGTCATCAGTGTTTCATTGTCACGTCTTTGGCAGGATTGAGTAGTACTTTTATTAAGCCCCTTTGTATCTTTTTGCCTGTAGGTTATTTAAAATGGTGTGGATAAATTGATTTTAATTTTTAAAATTAAAATAATATTGATTACTGTTGATAGACTGTACATGGTTACGTGTTGTGATAATATTCACTGAAGTATATAATGTAGATTTAAGCTTTAAAATTATGGACTCTAAATATATTTTCATCTTGGTGGTGTTTGCTTTGTCCCATCACTGATTGTTAACGTCTGTCTTTAGACCGTGGAAAACTGTAACTGGCTACTTAATCTCATCTCTCTCCTGATCAAAATAATGATGTGCTCTATTTATGTAGACCTTTTAGATGATCTCGAATAACAAATTATCTATCATGTATCAATGTTTAATTAGATCTATGCTTATCTGCATTGACCAGCAAATGCTTTTTCTTTTCTTGTTCTATATTTTCTTTTTTTAGAAATTATGCAACACAAAATCTCATCATTATTGCACCACCTCGCCTCATGAAATGTTTGCAACACTACAACCACGGCCTAATATATTATGTAATGCTCTTGTTTGTTTATTTGGTTTATTTCTTTAATAGTTGAAAAGTTCATATCAACTGCTCACGTTAAGTTTATATGTGAATAAAAATAACTTGTAATACATCCCATGACACACACCCAACACGTGCATACACCTCATTGAGCATTACATAACTGTTGAAAGGCCCAGTATATTGAAGCAACCACTCCCGTTTTTTAAAATCTAAAAGTACCTCAATAAATGTTTGATTATTGGAAAACAATTTTAACAAGTCAATTTGTGAGCATAAGAGGTATTTGTAGAACTGTTGACCCAAGACGTTTACATGATCTAGATAGATTTCTTTCTTCAGCAACTAAAATATTTCAACCCAAAGTTTAAATGTTGTTATGCATAATAATAGTGCCCAATTTGTTTGTCTGCGTGTCGACGATTAGTAAACCTGTGTGCTCTAGTGGTGTTGTTAAACAAAACAAACTTCTAACTTTGTATACTGTTGCCTAATTTAAGTCTTTATTTGCAGATAAATCAATGATATTAAATGTATGTTAGGACTTCAAATGATTAATGGTATTGTGGACACAATTGTAGATGAATTTCTTGACTAATCAATGATGCATACATACATAAAGACTATTGTTGTTTGTGTTGGGGGGACAGTGGATAAAACAAGTCAAATTAGTAGTTACAGGCTTCTTCCAAAATTCTTCCAGCTTATGTTGAAAATAATAAGAAATTCGTGGAAGACTATTATGGCAATGGTTTCTTCTTCGGAAACAAGTGTGCTTTGTCGTCCACTCTAATATACTTCTGTTTTTTATTACTCTACCTACACATGTATTTGCAAAATGTTTTTATTTGATATTTTTGTATCATTGCACACAAAAGGAAGTTGTTTGCATTTTATGTACATAGTACTAATGTTTTCGTTTGTCTATAAACAGATAATATTTACATTGATTTGATGGAATCAGCACAATACTGCAACTGTAGAATGCTTTAAGACTGTACATAGCAATACACATATATTGTATTAGGAGCATTTTTAGATGAACACTTTGATAAGAACAAGGCTTGTAATTTTGTTCTTGATATATATATTGTACATTGGTTTAAAAAAAAAGATTTACTGGGGATGGTAATTGTTTAATTTTTTATTTTCGAAAGGTACCGAGATGGTATGCAAAGGCATATTTTATATACATGTAAAAAATGTTTACACTGCTTACTGTATTTAAGAAGCTACATTTGTATTAATTATTATATGTCCAGAGAAATGTATACATTTAAAATGATTTCTTTTGTTACACACAGTGACCAGTTTTACATTTTAACTTTTATTTACTTGTCTAAGATTAATATTAGTTTTTAAAACGCTGAAATTGGGTGTGGAAGATCTCTGGATTCAGAACTTGTGTTTTAATTACTGACATTTGCTTATCTTTGCAAAACAAAAGATTTCATTGGGCTTGCAAGCGAGTGGAAATTTTGTTTTAAGGTCATTTTATTCTTGATTGCTGACCTCATGCACAACTGAAATATAATTTATTAACCAAAAATGATCAATCAAGGCACACTAAACTTTAATATGGAGTCTGTTAAAGTCATACTGAATTGACTGAAAAATAATGCTTATGTAAGTTATACTTAATTGACTGAAAAATTAGGCTTAGTTAAGTTATACTGAATTGACTAAAAAATTAGGCTTGTTGGAACAGGAAGATGGTGAAGTATAAATCCAGCTTTAGGATAGCACTTCAGCAACCCAGAGACCTTACATTTATTCATTGTCATTGCTGTCCACGTCTCCCAGTTAATATAGGTTAGGGTGACCCAATTTAGTTGTATGCTTCCTGTTTTAATACCCTCCCCCTACTCCCCCAAGGCTTGTGAATGAGTACCATGTAAAAATTTTGGTTGCCCTATCTATATAAATGCAGGAAAAAATCATTAGTGTACATATTTTTGGGGTGGGATTTCGATAGAAGCTTTGTTTTTGGTTGGCTGGAAATGGGGAAACATACAATTAACTTGGGTTGTCCTAAGACACCGATACTGATTTGAAAAACCAAACAACAAATATGGGAGATCATTTTGATTCTTTAATTCTTCGTTATGGATTACCCTTTTGCCGCTTCTTGGCTGAATTTTGGAAAGTGCTCATTTTTATACATTTATACTAATTGTTTGCATTTTGTAGTAATGTGCTTTGGGAGTGAAATGTACAGTGTGGCTAGTTTTATTATTATTATTGTCTTGCAGTTTTAAAGTAAACAGAAGAGATGTAGGCGTTACTTTTCTGAGGACGGCGTCGTCTTTTGTGTTAACATTTTTGCATTTAGATAGTTTCTCACAAACTTGGTTTATAGTTTATAGTTGCATCTTTGGATGTTTATGCTAGGTGAGACATTTAATTTTTGTGGAATTCCTATTCATTTAAAGTTTACAAACAATTCTTGCAAAATTATTTACTTTAATAAGCAAGTGATATATAAACCATAATAAATTTAAGAAAGATTAGATAAATGATTATTTAGTGACACAAGATAAATATAATAAAAAAAAGTTAATTGGGTAATATTGATACATGTACTGTAGGTACTACCGTACATAAAATATATCATTGTTATCATTATTTTGGCATTTTGTATAGGCTTGCTAAATTCTATAGTATGTTAAGATTTACTGAATATACATCTTAATGCTCTGCCATTAGACTTGGCTATTTAAAAACAGAAGTAGTATATAGAAAATATTTTGTGTGTGGGTATATAATACATGTATATAATTCTACGTGCTGCAATACCATGTACTAAACTGCTTTCATGTGTTTTGTTACTGCCTTTGATAGTTTTTCCTAACAAAACCTATAAATTATTTTTGTGATTGCTTGTACGTGGATATTTAGCTTATTGTTTCAGCTCTGTTATTAATAATGTTTCACTGTGTTTATAAATACACAGAACAATTATAACACTGATGAGAAACTAGAATGTTCCCCCCCCCCCCCCTTCCTCCAAGTAGGAAAACTTGTATATATTTCACCTGAACCACCCACCTATCCCTGTCATGAATTTAAATTGTGTAGCTCAGTCTAGGGTTAATGTTGTACAGGTGTCTTTCTAGCCATCAAGAGAATGATTTGCTGGTGAAATTATATATATTTGTCCCATTATTTTATATATTCAAACAATTAAATTCCACTCTCTGTATGGACACAAATATAAAAATAACTGCATGTAAATAGGCAAATGTGGATATGATTAACGAAGTTTATAAAAAAACCAGTTGCATGTAAGTGTATGCAAGTAAATGGGTATAGAATAATATTCCTATTGTTGTTTATAAGCTCATATTAAAGTAACATTGGAACCATTTATAGGTTGCATGTTTTGTTTTTTGTATTATAGGAAACTGGGTTACTTGAAAAATATGAGAAAAAATAAATTACGTAACTGCAAAAATATAATATGCCTAAAAATGGGAGATGATTTTTTTTCAAACTATATTGTGTAATATGTAGTGTTGCATTTTTCATTATGCATACCAAATCTAGATCATAGTATATGTCATGATGCAATCTAACCAATCATTGTTATAGTAAAAGGTGCAAAATAGCATGTTCTGACATATCATAAAGATGCCAGTAATTTAATTTCAGCAGTTTTTAGGTGTTTATTTTTCATGGTTGTGCCTCCCAGCACTTTTGCAAATTACGATTATTTGTTTATTTTATTTCTGTAGATAGTAAGCCTATATTTGACAAAGTGGTACACATTACATTAATTTAATGGCAAAAAAAGTTAAATTAAATGATTACCCGGTATACATTAAAACCAAATCTGCAAGCAAGAATAGTTATTTATATACCATTGTTATTTAATACATAAGCCATGAAATTTGTGTTCTTGGTATTCAGTTTACATCATCTGTTATAGTTATAGCCCAGATAAATGTTATATGTCCTTCCCATTGGAGTTTATATAAAGATAGGTTGTGAATTAATGTAAGCATGCACAGGCACATTGTGTTGTATTTCGTACATTTCTGAAATATACTATATACATTAACATTGTATTCAAATTAAAACAGCACAGAGATTTACAAATATTTTGCTTGCATTGCACCACTAAATGGTCAACGTGAACGTAACCGGTTTTGGAAGTCATAGATGCATTTGCAGATAAATATCTTCAAATGAACGACAGTATTTACAGATTGGTTATTTAAAACCAAAATATACAATTAATTTGCTTAAATCAAATTTAAGTTAGCAGTTACAGTATGGTTGGAACACTTAAAGAACTGTGTTTACCATCTTATGTAACGGGTGACATACCAATTGGATCACTGTGATACGCACTGCAGGTGGATCTTAAGTGCATCCGTTTTTATCATTTATCAGTGTTCATGAACCACCTCAGTTTCTTTATTTTAACACCATCATTTTTGTGGCTAGGTAAAATAAAATTTTATGAAGCTAAACCATCTGTTTTGACGGGTTGTACATACAATTAAAATAATTGTCAAACCAAGATCAATATAAAATGTAATTTTAAAATTTTAAAAAGTGTTTTTATCAATGCTAATTTTAGGTAGCCATATTTTTTTTTTACATATATAATAGATGGTTGTGGAAATAGAACTCCCCAAGTTTTTGTTTGTTTTCAAATTGTAATATGCATGATTTGCATACCTTGTTTTGAATGTTTGGAATAATCGTGTACTGTTTTTATCTTAACTTTTACAAACAATCCTAGACAAGGATAATGACATTTAGTTTTATTTAAGCATGATCAAGTACTTGTACATGTGTTTTAGTAACAAGAGTTATGGGACTTCTAATCCCTTTTACTCCTACACCCACACCCATTAAAGAGTAGGATTTAGAATGCTGGAATAAATATACCAAAATATATCATTAGTTTGAAAACATTTATTTTTTTTTAACTGAATAGACTTATTCTTGTATAAAATACTTGAAGTTGAGATGTGAACTGATAATTTACTAGATTACATTTTTACTCTCTGCTTCCAATCAACAAGATAAGATTTCATACCTGATGGTAATGCTTTGCGTGTGATTATGTGATTGTACAGCTGGTCTGCAAGTGTTTATTCCATGCAAGCAGTATTATTTAGTGTGCGAGGTTATCCACCATAATACAGGTATAGTTCAAATGTGTAGTGAATATCAATGTGTATTATTGACAGCTTTCTCCTTCAATAAATACCAACAACATATATTTACGACTTGTTTTTATTTAAGGGTGTAAAGTAGCCCGGTGGTGAAGTGCTGGGCTGTGTGGGCTATTTCTCATTTCAGCCAATGCTCCACAACTGGTATATAAAAAGCTGTAGTATGTGCTATCCACTCTCTGGGATGGTGCATATAAAAGATCCCTTGCTACTACAGGAAAAGTATAGTGGATTTCCTCACTTGGACTGTATATCAAAATTATTAAATGTTTGACATCACTTTGATGTGCTGTTCGCAGGTGGAACATAGCCTGGTGGTAAACTGATTGGTGGGCTAGTTCTTGTTAAATCCAGTTTCAACTTAATAAAAATATTATGAATGACAAAAACCGTATCAGACTTGATTGGCAGGCTAGTTCTTGTTAAAGCCACTGTTTCAACTTACTAAAAATATTACGAATGACAAAAACCGTATCAGACTTGAAGGCATCAACATTGAATGTGATGCAGTAAAACACTTCTTTATGGGTGCGGGATGCTAGGCTATATTTTGTTACAGCCATCAAAGGCTATCCGGTCTGTGGGATAAGGCATATATAACATCCCTTGCTACTAATGAAAACATATGTTTTCTTTAAGACTATATGTCACAATTACCAAATGTTTGATGTCCAATAGCCAATGACTAATAAGTCGATAAGTCTAGTGATGTTATACTTATAACTTTGATGTACTGTTTATAGGATGGGAAAACCCCAAATAGTTTACTGAGGTCAATTGATCCTATGACTCACTACACCTCGGACACACACAAAAACATACAAAGAACAAAATATTTTATTTAAAAGGAAATATTTGACTAGTATTATAGATCACTTCTTCCCCTTCTTCTTACAGCGAAGTTTGTCTCTTCTCTTCTTTCGGTTAGCTTTGCTTCTCATAGAAATTTTCTTCTTTTTGCTCTGATTCTCAAGTTTACCCACATGATCACTCCTGAAAATTGGAAATGAGACTTGAAATGATCATGGAAGTAGAAGTTACTTTAATCTGTAACTATACCACAACAAAATACTATGAACACTAATACTGTGATTTGATAAACAGGGTCAACTAAACATTTTAATACAACATGAACATATTTTTGGGCATAAATAATAAAAAAAAAGTTAAAGTTTGGTGTGCTTAACAACACCACTAGAGCACGCTGATTACTCTATCACTGGCTATTAGGTGTCAAACATTTGATAATTCTGCCACATCGTATTTTCATTAGTAGCAAAGGATCTATTATATGCACTTCCCACACAGGACAGCACATACCACATGCCTGAGCAACTTATTTAAATCCTGCCAGCACACTACAACTAATATATTAAAGGCTGTGGTATGTGCTATCCTGTCTGTGAGAATGAAGGAAATGGTTTATATAACAACACACACTCAACACCTTTTATTTACGGTTATATGGTGTCAGACATATGGTTAAGGACCACACTGATATTGAGGGAGGAAACCTTGTGTAGCCACTTAATGGCCTACTCTTTTCGATTAGCAGCAGGGGCTAGCTCTGGGTAAGCAAAACCATTTGCCAAATTATCTTTAAATAGGAAAAATCCACCACTATTTTTCAACAAAATATCAGTTAGTGAGCCTATAATTGATAAAATGTGACATATCAAAATTAATTCTTTAAGTACACACTGTAATATCATTAAACTATGATTTATCATGTTTTATGATGTTCAGGTCATAATCCTCAGTCCAAAACCCAGGTTGGTTGATTGTTATTAAGAGAGACATTTAAGTATATCTATTAGATCTCTCTGTATCGGGCAGCTAATACCTGAGTATCAAGGTGTATCAGAGATAAGATCTTAATATAAATATATATATATATGATATAGCATGTTTAGTTCACTAGAAAACACAATACACTTTTAGAATCTGTATTAACACTACACTGACAAATGTACTTGTCGCAGTAGTTAATTTAACAACAATGATGTAATAACGACCCAGACTAATCACTTAATTAGTTAATCACTAGGTGTATAGTTTACACAATATTCTAATCACTTCGCTGTGATACGACACACACACGTGATAATTGAGAAACGCGTCCAGGGGAACTTGATTAATCAAGGAATTACAACTCTATTCCTTACTGGTTAATTTTTAATTAACCTTTAAATACTCATTCAGTAACCTTATAATACAGAATTGATACTGGTACATGAGTGGCAGAGTGAGCCCTGATATGCACCATCCCATAGACAGGACAGCACATATCACAGCCTTTGATGTACCAGCCATGGTGCACTAGCTGGAATGAGAAATGGGCCTTTGATGGGAATCGATCCCAAAGTGACTACCCTTACCGACCCCCATCTGTGGGATGGTGCATATAAAAGATCATTGCTATTTATCAAAAAATGTAGCAGGTTTCCTCTCTAAGACTATATGTCAAAATTACCAAATGTAAGACATCCAATAGCCATGCTTAATAAATCAAGTGGTGTCTAGTGGTGTTGTTAAACAAAACAAACAAAAAATGTATGCATTCTGTAGATGAATTGAAAGTATGTTAACCTAGTTGGGAAAAGAATACAAAAATATAATGTAGACATGGTACGGTACGGTACATACAAAAAAGGACACTGCTGATGTACTGGTGTCATCAAAAGAATTAACAAATTCTATCAGGATAAAATGAAATAAAATGGACTACACTGTTCATAGACTTATTCAGAATTAAGGTAAATCATTTTTCCGAAGATAAAAAGAAGATCTATATGGCTGCATATTAATAATTAAGCACTATCTCAACAGTAATGCAGGCAAATGGGTGCCTGGAAGTAGTTGTCTACATGTCGGTTTAAAGCCGATATTGAGGTTTTTTTTACACATTCTGTATTTAATGGACAAATACTGAAATGGTTTCAATAATTTACTTATGAGAAGCACATCCGTGTGATTCTAGATCCATTATTAATTGCCATACATTTTCATGCATATTTACGTTTTTTTTGTCTTTTGCCCTACAATACATTCAGAACTGATGTAATGTCTTACTCGCTGTCAATCTTATTTGAGTGTTTTGTATCAATGAAATGTTCACAATCACTTGTCAAGTACAAGTCATACTGTCAAAACTAGGTTGTGATTAATTCATTTCCAGGCGTAAATATTTCTTACAGAGACCCAGTTGTTAAAAATAAATACATACAGCTGTTAAAAATAAATACATGCAACTGTTAAAAATAAATACATACAGCTGTTAAAAATAAATACATACAATTGTTAAAAATAAATACATACAGCTGTTTATACTTCGTCTTCATTTTCTTGAACTCCTCAGTTTCTGGTTCCTCTAGAATATTCCGTACATCGTCATTATCCTCTTCTATCTAAATTGGCAAAAACAAGAACAGAAACTGATATAAAACAAGCATTATGACAGTACTGCTACAGAAATACATGTCCACTACCGAACCCAACAATTTTAGCTCAATTTTCACATCATTTAAGTTCAAAATGGGCAATTTACAATGAAAGTCATACTTGATCTGTAACAGTATATTATAAAGCTATACAGAAAATCTCAAGGCCTTCTGAAACAAACATCCAATAGGGGATTAATAACTATAAAGATTTTTATTTCCACTCTTTAGCTATATTTTGTATATTATAAATGATCGCCTCCTTACCCCAGTTATATTCGGATTGTCTACCACAGAACTGTATTAACTCACCATTCTTTCTGTTGTTGGCTTATGAGGAACCAAGAACAAAATGTATTTTTGCTGTAGATAATCTTAATTAATGGGATGGGAGCTTCAGTAATCACTGCAACTTTACTTAAGAACACTTATTTCCAATGGCTGTGTTCCTTAAAACACACTAGATTACAGATAATTAGATTTCATAAGTCATATGTGCTCTTGATACACAAATATTTACACAAACATGTTTAATATTCAGAAGATAGGGAGACATATAATGACATGTAAGCAATATATTGTATAGATATAGTGGTGAGATACAGG
>JAECMU010408401.1:0-12071 GCA_016106625.1 Dracogyra subfuscus
TCCTGTCCTGGACAGAGAGATCCGGCCAAGGCGGGTCCCTGTGCCCAGGATAGACGTGCGCTACAACAGCTTGCTCTGAACGTGCACATAAAGACCTTTTCCATTTTTCCATATAATATAATATAATATAATATAATATAATATAATATAATATAATATAATACATTATGATGGCTAGGGTTATATCAAAACAACTGTTTTCTTTAGGACATCCCAAAGACTGCAATAATACTCTAGTATAATTTGTTTTCAAATGTTGTATTCCATACTTACGGGTCATCTAGTGATGAGGCCACAAACAAGTATCTTCCTCCAAACTCGGAGATAGGCGGTGCTCGTCTTTTAACGGGATACGGGACGACAGCAAACTCAGCTGGTGGCGGAATGGGAGGTCCATGTGGACCAAGGCCAAGACCGTCCATCACCTTTAAGAGACAAAGAGATAATACATTTGTAAAATACTTCTATCATTTTCTCCTTTTATGACTATTTACTCTGACCTTGAACCTAATGCCAGGTCTGAACATCCTACTGGTAGTACTAAACCAAATAATTTCTGGCTGGGTCAAAATTAGAAGTGCACCAAACTTTTGATAGTCCATGGAACATAGTGGGAGAGTGCTATAGGTCAGATGTCAGGTTATGTATGAAAAGATGTAGTGTGTGTTGAGATCAATTGTGAAATCTTCAC
Source organism: Dracogyra subfuscus (assembly GCA_016106625.1). Lineage (NCBI taxonomy): Eukaryota > Metazoa > Mollusca > Gastropoda > Neomphalida > Peltospiridae > Dracogyra > Dracogyra subfuscus. The sequence goes on from JAECMU010408401.1 coordinate 692, forward strand.
TTGTCAGGTGGCAAGACATATCTGATATACAGTTCACCAAACTGCAGTTACTATGAAGCTACATATTATGTAGCTACATAAAATGTGAAAACACATAAAATCAGAGCTTTGATCTTTACATGCCCATAAGACATGATTTATTTGCACTTGTTTAAAACATTTATTTTTAACTATCCACAAAGATAAAAACTATTTTACCTGTTCCACCGATGGCAATCGTCCAGTGTTGAAAATCTTCTCCCCCGGATCAATGGTTTTGTCTGCACAGTCGATAACAAGGTGTGGAATGCCGATCCCGTCATCTTCCTTCTTCTCCTTACACTCTACATCAGTGCTCTCCCCTTCCTCACCCTGCATGGCAGCAGCCATGGCCGCCTGAGAGTGGACAAAATTTACAAAATTAAAGGCATGGTTCCACAGAAGCTGAATTATTAAATAGCCCAACCAAATATTATGACAGGAATTTCTTTGTTCACTTATGATGTTTTTATAAGAGATTGTCAATATGAAATTTGTTTCTGTGTGTTGAAGATTCTGGTTCAACTGAATGTGAAGAAACTATAATATGTAGTAGTTTATATTAAATTTGCTGTTATATATTTTACCTCTTTTGCAGCCTTTTCTGCCATTTCTTTTTCCAGCTGTCTCTGTTTCTCTTTTTCTTTCTCCTTTTCCTTGTCATGTTTTTCTGAAAAATATATCACTTATTACTATAATACTTAAAATTTGTGTTCATATCCTAATGATTGAGCTAGAGGATATCCCAATTCTTCAGTCAAGAGGTGGAAAAATGCCTGCTTATATTTCCTTGTAATAACAAAAATTAAAAACACCTACGTTTCAAATTAATGGGTCAGCTGATGGAGATTGATCCTGCTACCCTACAAACCTCAGAAGGAAGAAAATATTTAACAATGCACTCAACACATTTTAATTATGGTTATACTGTGTCGGACATGTGGTTAAGGATCACACAGATATTGAGGCAGGAAACCGGCTGTCTGCCATTTCATGAGCTTCTGTTTTCAATTAGCAGCAAGGAATCATTTACATGCACCATCCCATAGACAGGATAGTACATACCACAGTTTTTGACGTACCAGTCATAGTGCACTGGCTGCAGCAAGAAATAGCTATTTGAATGGTGTTGCCATGATGTTAAAGTCTGGACTTTATTAAAGTCTACACTTTAAGGTTTATAAGCACAGGGCCAGATCATGTAACATCTTGCTACTGCTGCTAAATACATGTCCCCTATAGGGCCCAACAAATGTTTATAATCTGGTATGTTCAAGGGCCATAATTCTGTCAAAATTAGTAAATACCCATGAAAGTCAAACTTGAACTGTAACTCTACATAATAAAACTATACACACAATTTCAGCTCGATATTGAGGTATTGCAAACAAAACAAAAAAGATTTGGAGAAAACTTGAGGCTAAGAGAAAAAGAAGGAACTAGAGAGCTGTGTACAGTAGAAGAATTTAGGCCATCCCATTGGCTGTTGGGATGTTCGAACCAGACCACTGTGTAGGGGGGGAAATGCACCTTGTTTGAGGACTGGTAATGTGAAAAGAAAATATGTGGGACAGGTAGACAGACCAAGACAAAACCTATAGTGTCCTCCAATTGCAGTGGTAGGAAACTAATATTTATTACCCATATGGTTAAAGATATCTTGGTACATATCAAGTGATATATCCACTAGACATCACATTTTTGACGTCACACCATGATGTCATCAACTGGCGGATAACCTTTTTTTTTCTTTTCTTTTTTAAATATTTATTTTCCCCAGTCTATTCCGACCATGTCACGGTTAACTGGCGCACAACCTTACAGAAACATCAATGAAACGAGTTTAGTGATACAAATTAAGATCGATTATGGGTAATAAATAGGACATTAAACACGTTACCATTTCACATTATGTTTATGTTCCTCGTGAAATAATTCTCATTGTCTCTTGCTAAAGCTTGTCCTATAAAAATGAAACACTCACCTTTTCCCTTTCCTTTCTTCCCCGAAGGTGGATGCTGTGCCCCATCCTCATCAGATTTCTCTGAAGGGGTCACCGGCCGTCTGACCTGAAGAGACGTCCTGTCCCAGAATTCTAGCAGATAACACAGGTCATTCTGTAGATGTTCGAATGTCCGGAATCGCTGCATCAGCAGCAGCTCTGCCTCTTTAGCAGGATCCCGGACCTGTTCCTCAGACTGTCCAGACCCAGGCTGAAGCTCCCCGTCCTTCAATTTGCCTGTTTTTATGTCTTTGGTGCTTTTCTTTCTTCTGGAAAACAGAAAAGAAAAGGAATTGTTGTTTACTGTCACTGCAGCACATCTTAAACTGTGAATATTTCTTATTATTATTTTTTGGTTTTAATCCTATTGCCCCCTTTTCTTTCTCTCCTTTGGAATTCCATCTCATTCCCTTCCTGATCTGACAACTCGTCCTATCTTTCAACTTCTTTTGCTGTCCACCTCCACATTCCAGTCCTTGTCTCTCCAACCATGGCAGGTGCTTGTCTTTTGTGGCTATCTGTGCCACACACCTGCCATTCCTCATCAGCTTTTATTTGTGGGCTTAGTCTGACCACAAATTGTGGCTATTTGGTGTATAACACATCGTACACAATAGTCAGTAAACAGTAATAACTTCTGTTGATTTAAGACTGGTAGGTGCTGGGTTCAACTTCTGGTACTGGCTCCCACTGAGAGAAAGTTTGACAACAGAGGGTGGGTATAAAGCCAGTAGACCGACTTCTCTCTTACTAACCACTAACAATTGACCATTAACCCACCGTCCTGGACAAGCAGTCTAGATAGCTGAAGTGTATACCCAGGACAGCAAGCTTGAACTTTAATTAGATATAAGCATGAAAATAAGTATTACAAAAACATAACAATGATAAAAACAAATATTAAGTGTGAAATGAGACCTCAACAAAGTATCTATCCTCGATAAGATGTCACTTTTTTTTGTAATGAGACTTTCAAAAAATAATAAATAAATTTTAAAATAACAGAATTCTTAAAGTGTGAACTAAGACCTCACAGAATTATCTGCATACTTAATATCCTTGGTGAGCGTGTCACTTTTCTCTGTATGGTGAGACTCGGTATGTTAAATAATAAAGTGTGAACTGAGACCTCTACATACTTGACATCATCAATGAACATGTCAACTTTCACTTTGAGGCAACACTTGGGGCATTAAATAATAAAAATGTGAACTAAGACCTCCCAGAATAAAGTGTGAACAGAGACCTCACAGAGTTATCTACATACTTGACATCCTCGATGAGCGTGTCACTTTTCTCTGTGTGGTGAGACTCGGGACGTTCACTGCTGGAGCCGGCTTTGCCCGTGTGTTCACTATCATGTTGCCGTGGTCCCCCTTGAGACTTCTGACCGACGCGTTCTGAACCGAGCTGGGCTGTCCCACGTCCAGTCGGCGCTCCCTTCTTGTCCTTTTCTTTACTGTCCTGCTGTCCTCCCTTACCTCGCTTGTTCTTCTTGTTCTTCCTATCAAATTTAAAGAGACAACACATTAGTTTTTAAATACTACAGCATATTTTTCATTATTACCCATTGATTACCGGGTATGGGTTTAAATAGGATATTAAACTTGCTACCATTTCATATCATGTTTATGTTTTTGACCGAAGGCATTAGCCTGAGGTCAAAAATGAAACATTTGTAGGCATCAAATAAACAATAACACCTGCAAATCTAAAATCTTCATATGGTTATCTCCTAAGAATATTTCCCCTGTTAAACATCACACACTCTTATTTCACTCTGTTGTAACGTGATCTAAATATATTACAGACTTGTAGATTAACCAAACTTACTGTCCCTTTTCATGGGTTGAAATTGGGGTCTGTGACTAATATATTTCTTACATATCCATATAACAGAACATTATGTCCAATAGATGTTGGAGATTGATTTAAAGACATTCGATTGGTCACTCCATGGTGATGGCCTACATGTCCATTTCAAACTGTTCCAGTAACACTAAAAATACTAATGGTTCATCTATGATTTACAGCTTGTTTTTGTTTAACGACCCTGCATGAGCATGTCGATTAATTAATCATTAGCTATTGGATGTTGGAATTTGTTTATATAATATTTTAATCTTACGCTTCCTCTTCTTGTCTCTTTGCTTCTTCTTCTCTTTGTTCTCGCTCCCTTCTCTCCCTCTCAGCTTTTTCTTCAAGCTCTCTAAATACAGAAAACACAAAATAAAATAAAATGTCTCAGAAATACTTTAAAATAAAATAGTAACATTATTTCAGAACACAAATCAATATGTGATCTTCCATGACATTCGGTACAGGAAAGTCAATAAACTGTAAATACAATCTTGACATTTCTCTAAAAACATTTACATATATGCAAAATATAACTCTGGAAACAAAACATTTATATTTAACATGCATATTTCTTATTGTTAACTGAACCAAAAGTAGCTCCAGAAACAAACACTAAGTTAAAACGAAAACCAACTACCATATGAGTGTGTATCATTTCCAACATTACTTTATTTAGGAATTTATAGCAATTTTTTCATAATTTATGTTATAATTTATATTCTTCTTATTATTATTATTATTATTATTATAACATTAACCAGTTAAAAATTAGATAGGTAAACGATTCATTTATGAAACTTTATTAATTTTTGCAAACCTTTTATCTTTATATATATATGTATATAACTTTGCAATATATAGGTACATGTATATAACCAAATGTTGTACATATTATCTTGCCTCGGTAAGATAGCATGATATTCTTTCAGTCTATATATATACCATATATTAGATTGTGTGTTTGATGCTTAATTAATTATATTATTTCTTCCAATATTTTAAAATCATATCTAAAATCCTTGAATGCTAAATGAACTACCGTATAGAACAGAATAAAGAAACATGCTACCACTGAGTGACAGAAAATATTTGAACTTAAGTGAATCAGTTAACTTAATCTTTAAAATACCAGAAAGTGAGTGAATCTCAAAACCACTGCCTAGTGAGTTGATCTAAAAACTCCTTACACTTAGTGAATCATGACAAATCCTAAGTCCAGTGTAGTAATTCATAAAATAACTGTAGTAAAGTGAATCGTAAAAACCTCTGAGTAAATAATAAACAGCTGAGTGAATCACAAAAATGTAGAGAGATGAATAAATTATAGAAAGTCTTATACTGAAGTAAATCACATTAGTCAGATACATAATATAATACAGAATGCTTGTAACATGCACATTTTGTATCAATATCTACAGTTTTCAAATCATGAAAAGTGAAATAAGATAACATCTCTTACAGTTTTACTGACAGACAGAAGTTTAAACTTTTACCTTGTTCTGCTCCTATACATGTAACTACCAATAAAAAAAATATTGCTTGTCTTAAAAAACATTCTTTATCACAAACGTACTGAATTAAAAACGTACAGTAAGAAAAATTAAACATAAAAAAACAAAACAAAACAAACATAATAAAAGCATAACCAAATAAATAAATAAACAAACAAATAAATGAACTAAACAAATTAATAAATAACTAATTAATTTTTACAAAAGAATAAAAAAAAAAAGTCTTAATCCCAACAAATAACATGTTACAAATTAACTAAAAAAAACACCAAACTTTCAATAATTAATTATATTTAAATGCTTAGTTTTTTCCCCCTTTTCTTTACCAATGTCATATAAATCCATATATTTGCAATTTGCAACCACTGCTGTTATAAATCCATAAGATATATATATTAATCTGAAATCTGGAAGAGAGAAACAAAATGGATGGTATAATATGAAATGCAAATCCTAACAAAGCAAATCAACCACCACTCCCTCCAAACTTCCCAAAATTGGTACAACTGGTCTAACATTAAAAATCACCCTGAAACAAGTGAAATACAGTTCAAGTCTATTTTGACATAAGCTACTAGACTAAAAACAAAGGTAGGTTGTAAGATTAATAAAGGGCCTTAACTCTGTCTAAAAAGAAAGACCATTTTTGTCCAATTTACTTTCTCTTATTCTTATTATTAACCAAGAAATAGTCTGGATGGACAAACTGATGGAATAAACAATTAGGATAAAACAAATATTCTACCACATTTACCTATCAGTATATATTGTTACTGTAGATCATTATTTACCCTAATGTATTTTTTGACAAAAGAACAAATTATTGCACGAGTAAATCTCTATATTACTGTAATATTTATTTCATTGCAATTTATTTCTATGCTTATAGCCAATTAAGTTTCAAGCATGCTGTCCTGGTTACACACCTCAGCTATCTGACTGTCTGTCCAGGACAGTGGGTTGGTTGTTAGTAGTTAGTGGTTAGTGAGAAAGAAGAAGGTGTAGTGGTCTTACACCTACCCATTGAGTCATTAAAACTTGCTCTGGGTAGGAGCGGGTACCAAGCTGCTAACCCTGTACCTACCAGCCTTATGTCTGATGGCTTAACCATGATGCTACCGAGGCCAGTTACTATAATAAAATTATTTAACAATGGAAAGGGAGATAATAATTATAAAAAGTATTTTTAAAGCAAACTACAATAAAATAAAATTTTATTACACTGATTAAAAATGTTTTCATTACTATAATAAGAATAAATGGGTATGTAATAAAATATATTAAACAGAAAAAGAAACAAATTACTTTTTAATTCTTAGTTTCTTGATCTCGAGTCGTTTCTTGTCAACGTGCGCTTTCTCTTCCTCGCTGAGAGCATCGTACTCATCTTCAGACATTTCTTCGAGACGCCGTCTCTCCTCCTCCTCGGCCAGCTTGGCAAGTCGCTCTGGTCACAAACAAATAAAACAATCACGCATACACGTAAATAATAACATGATCACGTAACACAAAAATCTTGATATAACACACAGGCTCGATAGTAAAAACAATGATGACTACAACAATAATGTAACACATAAATTCAATAATATCACTTTCATTGACCCTAAAATAACTTAAGTTTCCTGCAAAATCATAATTTTTTTTTTTCCAACTGCTCTAAAAAAGAAAGAAAAAAAAAGCTGAAAAACCTCCCCCACCAAACAAAATAACCAAACCAACACAACACAACCAACAAAATATATTTATACATTACTACGGTAAATATGGACGATAATGACAGTTGACCTCCAATAAAGTCTTATTAAACATCCAACAGAACTGCCTTTAGATACCAATTTTCACTAAGTTAAACCTACACCTGCCTGTAGAGTAGGCAGATCTGCCTGTCTAAGCTTCCCACAAGCCAGTAGGAGATTCATGGCAGAGAACCGCTTTTAGATAAATGTGTTCACTTAGTTGAATTACATCTACGTTTAGATAGCACATATCTGCCTCTCCTAAGGAGGAAGGAGATCATTGTCAGAGAACTGCCATTTAATAACAAGAATTCTGTGGAATTAAATATCTTGCCTACCATAACAAAATTTGGTGTACTGTAATGAACATTCATAGGTGCAACTACAAACCAAGTTTTAATGACCCAGGACTTATAGTTTGTGAAAAAAACGTATTTAAATGCAAAACTTTAATGTTAAACTTTAATGAAAAAGTTGATGTTGTGACCACTGCCGCCATTAAAGGTAATACCTATATTTCATCCTTTAACTTAGGTGAAACAAAAATGGATAAAACATCATTAAACTGACCTTTCTCCTCCAATTCCTTCTTCTCCTGCTCTTTGAGGATGTTGAAGTCGAGTTTGAGCGTGATGAAGTAGATGAAACGCCGGTTGTTGAATGACTTCAGAATGGCGTTGGCGGTGGTGAGCACGTTCATGGAGAAGAGCGTTTCCAGTCCGTCAAACACAACACCACGGTGACAGTCGTCAAGCTGGGAACATAACAAGACAAAATATTACACACACTGAGGCTATTGTTGAGAGAGGAAATGAAGAAGAAGGAAATGGTTTATTTAACAATGCACTCAACACATTTTATTTAATGTCTTACTACATAGATGTCATCTGCCATTGAAATGTTAAAATGCCCAACTTCAAATGAAGATTGCCAACAGAACGGGTTCTCGTTGGCACTAACAACATACACCACTGTGAACATATATTACGTAAGCATTTATTTTGACTACAGAATTGAGAACATTTCCATCTCAGTTTTTTGCTATTTGACCACATCTGGCTGTAGTACCAGTCCGAATGTGGTCTGCAGGTTAAATATCTGCTTTATATTGTTCAGGCTGAATGAGAATTCCGATCATCAGAGCCTCGTGGAATTTCCCATTCTTTCCTTCACAGGATAAAGCAGATATCTGACATGATTAACTAGTTATTATCTTTACATATGGGTGACACTCACCTGCATTCTCTCAGCCAGGATTTCCACAAGAAGCTCTTCAGGCAATAAGCAACTCATCAGTCCCTCTTCTCCAGTCACACTGGCACTGATGCTGAGTCGGCGAGCCACAGGGGCAGCTAGTGGTGGAGGGCTGCTCGGTACCTGTGTGTGAGAAATACCAAACTGAATTTATCAGCCATTGCAACTCACTGGGACCATGTATTAAACAGGGTTTAATTATTATTTGGAATGTCTGACTGGTTAACAACACTCCAGCATGAACAACGAATCAGGATTTAAAAAACACATGCCAAGGTGTGTACAAGTTCTGGATTTCTTTAATTAAAACACAACTGGACATGAAATGTTCCTTGTTCCTTTATTCAAATATTGATGATACAGTGAAATAACATGCAAATAATCAGCAAAATCTGTCATAGTCATGAGGAAACCCACTACATTTTTCCTAATGCAGCAAGGGATCTTTTATATGCATTTTTCCACAGACGGCCGTCGGGAAAACACATACCACTGCCTTTGACCAGTTGTGGTGCACTAATTAGAACACACAAAAAACCCCAATCAGATGAATGGATCCACTGAGGTGGTTCAATCCTGCAATGCATGCACCTCAGGTGATCGCTCAACTAGAAAAGAAAGCTAAATTCTGCCCTGTTTTCATATTTTCTTCTATTTATGTATCAGTACCTGAGCATACCAAGCAGGATATTTGTTTAAAGTGCTGGTATCAAGAACAGCTGAATATTTCTAGATGACAAAAAGTACAGTAAGAACAACAGGTCTAAAATATGTACATACAAAATTGTAACTCTGCATAATCTCTATACAGAAGAAAGGGAAAGAAAGGAATATTTTCCCTACAGCCAGGCTACATTAAGTTGTTACATTATAAGACAGAATATCAGTCAAGTTGCACAGTGTTTATAGTGAAACCGTATTTACTGAACAATGTTGCTGTCAGTTCAGTTTTAAAGTGGAGATACAACAGTCACAACTAGGGCCTGATCCAGGCATTTGAAAAGGGGAGGTCACAAATTTCTACACATGGCAAATTTGAGTTTGTTGAAGGGAGCAGCCATCATGGGGAATTATAGGAAATGCTTACAGTAAATTTTGAAATAAAAATGTCAGAGACCTGTTTTCAGTGCAGTTTAATGTTACAAATTCTGCATGATGAATTTTCAAAAAAAGATTTTAATCCCATTAAAAAGGGCACTTCAAGCAGGCGGCAGGGTCATGGAAGCCATGTGACACCCCCCCACCCCCACCCAACATGGATCTGATGACGACAACTTTGTGTTACTACCTGACTTCCTGTCCCGCCCTCGATGGACGATGTGTTTACGGCCGTCTTCGCTCCGAGAATGCTTCCACCATGATGTTTGTCTTTTGTCTTCGAGTCAGTGATGGTGCTTGTCTTGCGGTTAGTAGCCGGTGCTCCAGTACCTGCTGTGAGAAACACACACCAGTGTTATACAACAATACCACAGAATTAAAGCGTCCTGCCTACCATAGACAGAATTTGGTGAATTAAAAAAATCAACAGAATTTAGTGAATTAAAAAAATAATCTGTGATGAATCATTCAGGATTAATCTAGTTTAAAATAATGCATAAATAAATTATAAACCAAGTTGCATTGATCCAGGATTTATAGCTTGTGAAAAATGGAGCTAAATGTGAAAATTTTACATTGGAGCTTAATGCAGAAGTTGATACCGTCACCGTGGCCACTGGAAAAGTAATACCTATATCTCACATTTAGACTTTATTGACACAGGGGTCAGACATACATGTAGCCCAGTGCTACAGCGCTCACTCGATGTGCAGTCAGTGTGGGATCGATCTCTATCAGTGGGCCCATTGGGCTATTTCTTATTCCAGCCAGTGCATCATGACTGGTATGTTAAAGGCAGTGGTATGTACTACCCTGTCTGTGGGATGATACATATGCTGCTAATCAAAAAGAGTAGCCAATGAAGTGGTGACAGCTGGTTTCCTCTCTTAATATCTATGTGGTCCTTAACCATATGTCCCACACCATACAACCACAAAATACAATGTGTTGAGTGCATTATTAAATAAAACATTTTGTTTATATCTTTCATTGAGGCAAGACAATTATTTATTTTTTATTGTGTGGAAATTTATCAATGAATAATAGTCATAAATTGTATAAAATTGCAACGTGTACTGAAACAATTTTATTTTTTTTAACGACGCACTCAACACATTATAAGTACGGTTATATCGGCATCAGACATATGGTTATGTCAAGAAAACCCCCCAGTGGTTAGCTGACGGGGATCGATCCTAGACCGACCGCGCATCAGGCGGGCACTGTACCACTGGGCTATGCTGCTCGCGTACTGAAACAATGTAACCAATATCAGTGAACTAGCAACATAAAACTTAGAGATGAAGAATTAAAAAAAGAAAGGAATTGTAATTGAATGTCAAGAATGGCTACATTTGACAGTGCGCAAATCTAGCTTTGGGTTGTTGAAAGGGTCAGACCTGGTGGGTTTAGGAGGGGAAGACTGAAGCAAAGAAAGCTTGAGGTTCAGGTTAACACAGAAAATAATTATATACCTGTGACACAATGGAAATATCTGGCCTCTGTGTTGTTGGAAAGGTCAGACATAGTGAGTTTAGGATAGTAAAGAAAGTGAGAAGGTCAGGTTAACATAGAAACTTGTAGTTAACTTACCGATAATAGATACTTTTGACACAATGAAAATATCTGGACTCTAGTTTGTTTAAAAGGGGGTGAAAGGGTCAAACTTAGTATCTTTATGAAGGGGTAAGCACAGAAAGAAAAAGGATCAGGTTAAGATAATAAAAGAAAAAGATACAAAATTTAAAAAAGAAAGAAAAAAAGTGTCAAATGGTTGACTTACCAACTCCCTGAGTGTGAGCAGTCACTGCCTCCACACTGAGTCCTCCAGCGAGTTTCTTCTCTCCTTCCTCCCCGTCTAATCCCTTCAGCTCTTCAGCTCTCCTCGCAGCCTCGGA
>JAECMU010409125.1:0-10144 GCA_016106625.1 Dracogyra subfuscus
TCTGATGTTGCCCAACAGAACTCAGCCGCAATACTCTGATGTGGAATGTCACAACTAACACAGAACAGTCATCAATCTGTCTCCATTTCAGTGGGTGTCACCTCGGTTGCAAGCACCTCAAATTCAACTTTCTTCACTTCAGTTTCCAAAACTGCCGATGTTCCTTTTTTGTAACGATATGAATTTTGCCTGAAATTAATGATGTAAAAGTTCATATTACATCATAAGAGTTAACGGAATGCATCATGAGCTTAGATGTATAGCATCAGATATAGCTATCAATGGCATCATAAAGGTGGAAAAGTCCAGGCTATTCTGGGAATTTAGAAGCAGGTCCTTAACACTGAAAAGTTTCATTTCAGGCTTTCAGATTTCATGGAAACATTTGTTTCCGTTATCATGTCATAAGCCAGGGGTCAAATTTTATGCTATTCTGCAAATAATAAATTTCGAAACAGAACAGTAAAACAATTCTTCCAATATTCCATGTTTATTATATCGAGTACAACTATTCAATAGAACTTAAAAACAGTTTCCAACGGGTTACCATGATCAAAAGGCATGAAACTGAAAAAGTGTTTCCCATGATATTTGAAATCATATGGCCTGTAATTCTGCTCACACCTTTGAAATAGAACTGTTCTGAATTTATATGGCTGACTCCTGGTGGTAATGGGTGGAGGAAAGAAAGAGTGCTGACAGTTAAAATAATTTTACTGTCTATTACTATGTCAAACTGAAAACAAATATATTTCTGCCAAATAAATATATTTCTAATCGTGATTTTCTAAGTAATTTGGTTTAATACAGATTTAATGATCCTAAATATATTTAATAAATGGATTTTGTGTTTCCCAAGAAAAAAGAGAGTATATGTACATGTACTACATCAAAATGGTCATAAAATTCAGTTCCACAAGAATTTAAAAATAATGTTTAACTATGTAAATACTTATTAATATAGACAAGCTTTCTTTCATTATTAACAACATTTTCAATATGAAAATGTTTTTAATAATAAGGTCAGTTTACGAAATCAATATATGAAATATTACCAGTATATAATGTACCAGGTATGGTTTTTTTAATTTATTGTTATACACATGTGTTTGCTGTACAATATTATTTTGAGAATTGGATTATCCCCCTTCATTTCATTCTGAGAAATTGAAACCAACCACAAATAATGTGTCTACATACATGAATTATACTCATAATAATCTACATGTCTGTACTTGAATACCAATTTCACACATTGATCATTGATGGTAGAATGTTTAAACATTTTTAAAACGAGAAAAAGAAACAATACAAAAAAAAGAGCTCACCTCACTCCCTTCTTATTGGCCTCATCAAACGGTCGAAGGTACTCCACTTTATCCTTTGTAATGACACAGATGTCAATATTGCTACCTGAGCCCAGGTCATTGAAGATGCCACCAGCTATAGCATCTCGTACCAGCTTCACGGCTTCATCTCTCTATAATCAACAATCATTCTCATCAGAGTATTGCTAAAGCAATACACATTCCCTATCGCACTAAACCAAATATTCATACTTCCTAAATTCAAGGGCCATAACCCTGAGCAAAATGCATACATCGCCATGAAAGTTGAACTTGATCTGTAACAGTACCTAATAAAGCTATATACAAAATTTCAGCTCAATATCTCAAGACACTGAAAATAAACCATCCAGAAAACTATATTATGTGGTACAGATGGACAATCGGAATCCATTCCAATTAGACCAGTAGGAGACAAACACTTGCAAATAGTTCAGGAATAAAGATGAGAAGTATTTGAAAATGACTTACAGACATATCTGGTTTAAACTGATCTTCAAACATTGCCATTGCAGCCAAACATCCAGATCCTGTAAAGTACAAAAATATTGTTATAGAAGCAAACCATGTTATCATACTCAGTATTATTATACTCAGTAATATATGTAAAATAAATACTTTAAAATTAAACGTAGGGTCAACTCAAAAAGAGCCATACATGTATGTGTTGGAAAGATGCATACCCGGACCACCAACACATATTGACACTTTAACAAATGAAAAACGTGTAATTTTAGAGTTAATAAAAAACCAAGAATATTCCTGCTAACTGGGGGCAGCTATTTTGTTTCATTTTTGTGACAACCTGTGGTATAGCTTGGGGTGATGTGATGTCAACTCCATCCATCACAGTGTAAACAAACGCTCTAATTTATGACAAGGTGCTTCGCTTTCATCAACCTGACGTAAAACAACATAAATGACTTGATAGTATAATAAATTATTTAACTAAATATATTTCAATTTGCATCAATATAATAAAATGGAGTTACAGTATTTTTCTTTTTTTAAAAATCCAAAGAAAAAAAAACCTTATTATTAGGCCTATTGGTAGGGTATGTTCCAGCAAAAACCACCATTCACGATACCTTTTCTTTTCGACGATGTAATTGGTCAGTTTTGTAATTTTAGATGGGAAAGTCTACTTAATCAAGGGTTTTACAGAATTACTTACAGTAGTAAAGCAGAAAGGCTGATAAGTCCATTGCGATTTGAGGGATATCCGTGAGGTTATCACACAATATCCTGTGATCTTAATAAAAGAGGCATGTATTTTTAGGCTGTCTAGACACAGTGTCTGGGGACTGTCTAAATATACACCTGCCAATCAGGAACCACAGGTACAGGCCACGGAAAGAAAAGACCATGTTTTTTTGTTTTTTTGTTTAACGACGCACTCAACACATTAGAATTACGGTTATAATGGCGTCGGACATATGATTATGTCGAGAAAAAACCCAGTGGGTAGCTGACGGCGATCGATCCTAGACCGACCGCGCATCAGGTGGGCACCGTACCACTGGGCTATGCTGCCCGCGAGAAAAGACCAATTAACCAAGAAAACACTATGTTTATTATTTCATTACATGGATTAATTTATGTACAAAACATAATGCAGTTATTTCAATACTTTGTCAATGGTGGTTTATTTTGTATTCAAATGTAATATATAATTGTTGCAAGCTTACTGGGATGGATATTATTACAGAACATTGCGATGCATTCACAATAATCAGGTATGTTTTGTTTCTTCAGTTCGAAGACTAGTTCCTGACATGACACGTTAGGTATTATGTACAAAATGGCTGCGCCCATTATATATAATAGCCACCACATTTAACTGTTTTATTAATTAACTATAATAATTATGATTATATGCGTTGATATTAAGCAATAGTGTACATTATAAGTCTCTGAATATGCATACCAGGCCAAATGCCTTAATTGTACATGCATATTAAACAAAATTAATAACTTTTTGTTAAACTAAGGGAGCTAATTCTTCATGATCGTTACAACAGCAAATTCAACACTGCACCAGTATGGCTGTATGCTTTATTAGTTTTGTTTTTCGACCAGTCTCAGTGGTGTTGTGGTTAAGTCATTGGACATAAGGCTGGTAGGTACATGGTTCGTAGCACAGTACTGGCTCCCACCCAGCATACGGGATGATTTTTACTCAAATTAAACAAAAGTGACCAAATTTGGATTACAACATTTATTCATATTAGCATTACTGCCAAACAGCTATATAGGGTTACAAGTGTCGGGACATATTTGTACTTGGATTACAACTAATATTGTGGGTAGAATGATGAAAATACACAGTGAAAAGTGTTCAGGCCAGCTCATTTTAACAGAAAGTTGCAATTGTTTTTTTCAAACCATATTTTGATTATTTTTTCCTGCCTCCAGTCTCGTACACTTATGCCTGTACAGACAGTCCAGATAGCTGAAGTGTTCACCCAGGACAGCATGCTTGAACTTTAACTGGATACAAGCACAAAAATATGTTAAAATGAATATTTGTTTTGAAGGTATAATATTTAGGAAAGCCCAACTTACCCATTGTCACGTAAGGAAGTTTGTCTGTTGATCCATGCGGCCACACACTGTAGAGATGAGCCCCTGTGGAGTCAACACCCCCCAAAACAAGGGCTGCACTAACGTAACCATGGTACCTGCACAAATGTTATAAAAACAACATAGTTAAAAAAACTAATATGTGTATCTTCATTAAGAACAACATAAAACTCAAAATCAGTTGTTTTGTATGCTTCAACTTTGATATCACTAGGTGCTTTAAAAATGTTTTATTTGATTTGTGGCAATTCTATCTGATGAGCAAGACAACATTGAAACAACAATTTTAAAAGGGGGAAAAAGAAGTTTTTAACATGTTTTTTATTTTCTATGACCAATGTCAAAATTCATCAACTTTCCAGGCATGAAAAATTACATCAAATTCCAAGACTTTCTTTGACCCTATTTTAGGTCAAAGAACTTGATTATTCTTATGGTAAAAACAACGATCAATGTTTACTTTAAAAAAATGTCTTAATAAAAGTAAAAATGTGACTTTAGATTACTTATTAAAAAATAATAATAATAAAAAAGCAAACAAAAAAATACATTCAAACACCACATAGATAAATTTTTAAAAATCATAATTCAATTTTTAACTAGTAATGAAAATGGTCGTTTAGATTACCACATAAAATGAGTCAAAAACAGTATTTCATTCTCCAAACATGCGGTTGGTCTGAAATCAATCCTCGTCACTGGGCCCACAGAGCTATTTCTCGTCCAGCCAGTGCACCACGGCTGGTATATCAAAGGCTATGATATGTGTTATCCTGTCTGTAGGATGGTGAATATAAAAGATCCCTTGCTGCTAATTGCAAAGAGTAGCCCATGAAGTGGTGACAGTGGGTTTTATCTCTTAATATCTCTATGGTCCATGACCATATGTCTGATGCCATTTACACATGTGCATTGTTAACTAAAACATTTCCTTCATTCTCTACACATGCCAGTATGACTACAATGGTGTACAAAGGAATTTCGTGTACAGATGAATCCAGGGATTTTATAGTAATAAGAATGAAAATACAAATATGTTGTGTAACCTGTAGGTTACCATGCCTTTATTTTGTGGTAACCTGTATAAGGGTCATCAGACACTATGCCCATTTCAATGCCTGCACAATCTGTCAGCAGGGTTTGACAAATCGACTGGCCATCAATCCTGGTTAATGAATTTTCAAAGATTCTGTGAGGGCTAGTGACTGTCTTAAACAATTGTCGAACACTGCTGTCACATGGAAATTATTGGCCAGATCATGTCTAGTCAGCATTATTCTACCTGTAAAGCTTCTGTTTGAGAAGCCTGTTGGCTGTGCACACCCTGGGTTTGCGGTTAGTGCTGAGGCGATGCAATGCCAATTGAGATGATATCATCTGTGTGGTCATTTCTGTATCGGCAGCAGTCCCTGCACCACAGCAGCTGTAAAGTAGTAACATTAGAACATTAAAAACATACAATTTATAGTTTTATAGGTCATTCATAGATACTATAATTAAAACAATATTCAGTTCAGAAATAAATAAAACTATAATACAGACCATAGTAAAAAAATGACTACAGCATTAATTTATGGTCCCAATTTTAATTTATGAACTGGTAGTCTTGATATAAGATAACTCGATTTAATTAATTAATAATTAAGATGCAGCAACCTGAAAATAATTAGAGTTATATCATATAGCAAGACTATACCTGTCCATAAAACAAAATGGCAGCTATAATGATGTAAGCCTTGTTTTCTACTATGGTCTGTATTACAGTTTTATTTATTTTCAAACAATATTTTTTTTATTGCACACAAAAATGGCCGTATATTGTTATTTCCAAAAAACTTTTACTTTTCTTCTTATGTCAAACCAAAAATAATGTACAAAAAACTTTTTTAAGGTTATTACTATAGTATTTACTTTTACTTTGTTTTCAATTCACAAAGTGTATTTTATTTTAACCATGAGGAAAAAACATATCTTTAAAACATTTTCCAATATAGACCACAGCAAAAACCAAATGCCACAGACAAATGAAAAACTGTGTGCCAATCTGTAAACCAGACTTACTATATGTTTTCCGAAATGTAGTGTATTTTAGCACAATTCTTGTCAGCGACGACTGTATCCTCAGTAGCCCGAGTATCAGCACCAAGGACAACTCCATCCTGCAAACAAACAAAATTAAATTTCAATCATGAAAATATGTACATGCATTAGCAAACAACAAAATTCACTACGGTACTGTGAAACCAAATTACTCTGTGGGATAGCCAGACAGTAAGTTTTCAGTCCAATACTAAAAATCAAAAAAAAAGTTTAAAAATATATACCAGTATGTAATCTATGAAAAAATATTTGAATGGTAGTAACTTTATCACTAATCTGTAATTGTGATCCTTACAAAAATTATATGTGAAATATAAAGGATGACTTCACAAATTAGTTTATTTTAAAACAGATTTCATTAAGCAGGGCTCGCACTGTCATTCGCTAATTACGAAAAATAATAAAAATGTGACATAACTTTCAGTTTTCAGAAAAAATTTGCTAAAAAAAATTATCTCCATTTTTAGTAACCAAACATGTTTTCAACCAGTTTTGTTCAACTGATTCCTGCGTTGTCAGCTACTATTCAATATTGTCTATTGTCAGCTGCTTGTCGTAAAGCTAGAAAAAGCAAATAACATGAAATACTCTTTCATGTTGCATTGTTGATACCAAGTTTGATTACTAAGACAAGTTTTACTTTTTATTAGTAATATTTTGAGTGTTTTGTTGCATTAGATATGTTGTAAAATCTAGACCACGTTGTTGAGTTAATTTCCACAAGTGGGTTTGCTGTTAAGTAAGATATATTGTTTCTCATTACTGTTAAAACTTTTAAGGTTTACATTTTTATTTCAAACACATTCAGTGGGGAAAACAAATTAATTTATAGTTTTGGTCTTTAGTTTGGGTGACCGACTATAATCTTGATTTGGATACCAAAATAAATTATTAACAGTATTCATGCAATTGATATCCGATGCATATAAAAAGTAAAATTGCTTCTTTTTTTACACCTCTGATCATATATGTTTACAAGATGGTATTGCCCATTCCAACATAAAATTGGTATAGGCAATATATTTTAAATACTAATTAACATACTTTAGACATCAGTGAAGGTTTAAGTTTGCTTTGTTTAATGACACCACATTGATTTATTAAACATCAGCTAATGGATGTCAAACATTTGATGATTTTGACATATAGTCTTAGTTCAGATATACCAGTTGTGGTGCATGGATCTGAGCGAGAAATAGCCCAATGGGCCCACCGATCCAACCTAGACATCAGCAGCATTTCACTATTAGCCAAAAATATATGTAGACCCCCAAAACAATGTCACACAAGACGTACACTGAATAATAAGTACATTGTAGTGTATACTTTAATATTATGAAGCTCAAAATTGAAAACAAAACTTATTGAGAGAGATGCCAAATTTTAGTTGATGAATAAATGTTTAACGTGGCAAATGTTTTTATTAACAAAAATAGGAACCCAGGGCTAGTCCCGATTAACAGGTAAAAGGAAATCGATTAGATAAAGCTTTGACAGCACTAAGCAAGGGTGTAAGAAGGTGCCAAAATGGTGTGTGTGCGGTCACATATATAAGAATATAAAAACCATCGCTGCTGCTACAAAGTGTGAATGTGTGTGTGTGGGGGATCACTTGCACCCCGCTTCCTATGTCAGTGCTTTAGTATTAGTGGTTTTAAAAGAACAGTCATATTATTTACCAAAATTGCATATAACATAATTAAATATAATGCTAAAACACATTTTACAACCTTGAAAACAATTCCAGCAATTGTGGTTCCAGTTTTTAATGCTTTTGGCAATTTCAGTCCCTTTCCCTCCAGCATAGCATTTCTGCAATGTATAAAAACTGAAAGTTTAAGTGCATATTATGTACAATTAAATGATACAAAATTTATATCATATTATTGACCAGTGTCATATATCACAAAGTTTGATAAATATAGTATAGTGCACTTTACTGGTATATTCGGTAATGTTTCAAGATGGTCCATGTTAGTGATTTCGCAAGAAATTTGGCAAGGGTGTACTAAACACAATGAGGCATTTTCACCATTGTTGGGGCATTTAAATTGTTCAATAAAGACAAAAACTAAATAATTGAAATAAAAATAAATGCAATAAATGTTCTTGTTTTAATAAATGAATGGCAAAATGTAAAACAAGAATATATTGTTAATTAATAATAAATTTTGTGTTTCATAATTATAGCCAATTTTATAATTAAATATTGAAAAAGACTTGTTTAATATCAGGGTTGCATGGTGCTGATTAAGGCAAGATGGTACTAGACTATTCCGGAAGGATGCTGCTCTGTGCTAAAACATGTTCGGGAAAACTATAGGTTCAGAGTAATATTTCATTATTGAATCAATTACAACTTTCGGTGATGAAATTATAACAAAACAGTTGAATATTATTTTAAAATGTAATATGTTGTTAATTAATTTGTAGATTTTATATGACAATGAAGATAATAATAGGCAGAGAAAAAAACTGAATGACACTTGACTGATCAAGAGAAACAAGACACGGCAGTAATGTTCAATGTTGAATGACAAAGAAAAAAACACCAAAAAAACCCTCCACATCATTCAGACAGAATTTCAGAGAATGACAAAGTTTATAAAGTGAATCAAACAATGTTGGTACATGTAATGTAACATCATTTACCATTTGCCAAGGGTCTGCTGTATTTTATTAAATTATCCGAGGGACAGCTACATGTAGTATCATAAAATTAAGTTTCCCAATTGAATATTAGGTTATCACAAATGACCAGATGACTAGACACTGACCACTAATAAACTTCATGACAAAGGACCGGTTGCAAAACAAGTTTAACTTAAAGTTAACAGGGTTCGAATTTAACAGTCATCTGATCGCCCCTGAAAACGACGACGGGTGACTGAAAACCAATACATATCGGCTAAATACATATCGGCTATAGTGATAATATGAACATCAGCCATTTTTATAGCATGCTATTATATGTAAACCATCCAACATCCCATGAACATTTGCAATACTTTTAATCCACTTGAAATATTTGAAAATGTCTTTAATGTTTTTATTTATAATCAAATGGAGCTGGCAATGTGACCTCATTCATTATAATTTTGATCACATGACCATGTGATCAAATAATGACATATGATAGAGAGGGTTGCCCCAGTATTCTACCAATAGAAAAGCTTGAGGATATTGTTGCAAAATAAACTCAAAAACCACAAATTTACTACTTTTATGTCTTTTGTTGCTCTTTGTCAGGACTTACACAAGTATGTTTTCTTTCACTTCAGTCTAATATCATTATTTGTAATTTGAGATAGGACCAAAGAGACTGTTCATGAGAAAGTAATTGTGCGTGCGTGAATGTGTATATAAACAGACCTTTTTTTTAAGGTGTCTGGGTGCGATAACGCTCGTACAACACACATAATTTTAATCTGACGAGTGTGAAAAACAACACACCCTAAACCTGGATATTAGTTACCCATGGTATTTGCGGCGAATTGTATATATACGTGTAAATTTGTTGTTTCATTTCTTACATACATAGTTTTACAAAGAGAAACCTATTATATATTGTACCAGGTATATATTATTCGTATTAATGAAGGGTGAACAAAGGGAGATAAGTCAACATACTGGAGTTTGCGGTCAGTGTTCTCGCTGCTCCATTTAAGTGGAGCGCCCCGCCCTGCTTTTCCATTTTGCCGCCCTCCTTTATTTTTTAGCGCCCTGCTTTATTTTCCAAATGCACATTTTCCCCACAAAAACACCCAAATCAGTCCAAACACATCAAAGAAAACTAGCCGCAGTGTGTAAAACAATTGACGAAACATTTACGACAGTTACCATAGCGTAATTTAACAGTATTTTTAACAGCCTCTATTTTGTCCCATATCTGTATCCATTTGTATGTTTGATAGACACAATAAAAGTTATATTTTTTTATGTGAACAATGAAAACATTTTAATTTTTACTGATTCGGCAATCTCCGAATGAAAAAATAATAAATAAAAAATCACTTATTTGGCTCCATATTTGTCACTTGATCAGAACGGTTATTCTGTCTTTTGTTTCCACTAACTATTGTCAAATATTTTGACCTCAGTTGCAGATATAATAG
>JAECMU010409129.1:0-23668 GCA_016106625.1 Dracogyra subfuscus
CTGACAGATTCCAATAATGTTTTGTAACCCCAGCTTACCACAGTGGAGCATTTCATAACAAGACTGACAGATTCCAATAACGTTTTGTAACCCCAGCTTACCAGAGTGGAGCATTTGATAACAAGACTGACAGATTCCAATAACATTTTGTAACCCCAGCTTACCAGAGTGGAGCATTTGATAACAAGACTGACAGACGCGAGCCTCCTTCATGTCAAGGTAAAACAGATGACTCTTGGTATTGCAACAGGATGAACAGAACACCTGGAAGAAAGCACATTTAATTATAAAATACACATAATTTAATAATATATTATTCAAATGCATTCTTAAAATATTAGAGACAAGACCAGATATTTTGAATGCATACATGTACTAGATAAAACTAAAAAATCATTGTCTCTAAATAAAGAAATAAAAAACATGGCATGTGCTATCCTGTGTTTGAATAAAAACATTGCTGCAGATTAAAGAAAGGAGTATTGTGCGTGTAAGTGGAATTCAAAATTATGTATTAAGATCTTTTTCATTAGTCATCTGTCACATCCAAAGTAATACTTGCTGGCCCAATCTAAAACGAACACTGGTCTCAATCATCAGACCATCATAGTCTAGAATGTAAAAATAACATAACCAAAATTCGTTCACCTATTATTGTGTAACTCAATTCATAATTACTATGATTATGAAAAAAACATTTACAATGGGTTTCAGTGATCATATGGCATAGAATTGAAAATATTTCTCCACTAAAATTGAAAATTTTGATACTTGTCCTCTTAAGTTAGTTTGATTCACAGTAATACAGTAATTCCTTACCTTCCCACAGGCTCTGCAGTGATGTCGTCTCTTGGTGAAGGTGAATTTCAACTGGCACTGCATGCAGTTCGGCGCATCACTATCAGGTACCCACGTGGGACGAACTTTGCCCAAGTTGGGTTGAATGATCGGTTGTGGTGGGTTACTGGCAGCCATAGCTTCAGCTTGCAAGTCTAGGTCACTCGAAAACTCCATATTCTCATGTTCTCCACCAGCAGACATCTCATCTGCAACTAAATTCATGTCAGTTGTTAAACATGATGAGCACAAACACCAAGATTTAAGCAGGTTAAATTGGTGAATTTTATTAGAAAATGTATTGCTAAATTGGTCACAACAGAACTTTTCATGAGCGTTTTATGCAAATGCTGGGTGTGGGTGATGGGGGTTTGGGGGTTAATGCCAGTAAAGACATTCAAAACAAATTAAAAAAAGAAGAAGCTCCGTTACAAATACCTGCATTACTGTGCTGGGTAATGTTTAGTCCAGTTTCTCTCAAGATATGAACAATGATGGAACAGTCACAACTCTAACAAGTGATACTACCGTGTATATATCTACCATTATAATCCATATAATACCACAACTAAATTAGTATCTCTACAATAAAATATACTGGTTCCTATACTTTTGACAGGCTCTTACATATTTGATGTTTTGGGGTAAAAACAAAATGCTAACATGAAGAAATAATCATGCAAATTAAAAAGGATCACACTGACTCATTATGAGGGGAGGGAAGCACAGGGAGTTGAGCAAAAGGTTTATGCAATTGCTTTACTAAAACAATGAACATATGATTTTACCCTACAAAATAAACAAATAAATATTGGACCAAAAGTGAATATACATTTGTGTAATTAGATGACAAAAAATGAATGCACAAGACAAACTTCTGAATTATATTGTCATACCTGATGATTCGGTTTCTTCTGGTATCTCGGTTGGTGGCATCATCCCCACTCTCCGATGTTTGTCAGCTGGATTCTCAGGTGATCTGTCAATATTCAAACTAAAGTCTTGTCGCTGTGGAAGGTTAAGACTAGTTGGCCGTTTTAGCTTCTGGGGCATCATAGCTTGTTCTGTTCCCCCTGGACTCCAAGAATGTGGACGGGCCACTCCTGAATAACCCAGAGAAGTTGGTATGTCTTCACTGCGACGTAACACAGGCATATCCTCTTGATCTTGTGTATCTGTAGACGTACTGTCCATGTTAAACGTTGGTAACATATTCATCATACCAGATGTCAACGAATCTTCTAAAGAACCAGCAGCTTGTTGTGCATTCACAGGACCAGGTAAAATGCCCAGCCCACACTCTGGGGAAAATGTCTGTGAGTTGCTTTCAGGGAGGTTATCGGCTCCCAGTTGATAAGAAAAGCCAGGATCAGTGGAAGCAGGATACGCCTCTTGTTCCAGATCAGACACGTAGTTGTCCATTCTCTGTTTCTGCTCCTGGGCAATCTGCTGCTTGATCTCCAGATTGATCATCTTCTTCTGCTGAGGACTGATCCACTTCTTGCTTTGAATTGTAGAGCCACCCACATCTCCTGCCAGGGTCTCGTGAGATGGATCTGGATTCTGCAACCCATCCATAGTTGACAATCCAGACTGGTTGAAACCAAAAGAATCTCTGGAGGAACACACAGACTGATTTCCACCATCGGCCCTTTCATGAACGGCCTGGGAAAGATTGAAAGGAGAGTCCAAGTTGATTTTTGAGAGTCCTAACAAACTATTGGGTCGATTCTTTTTCACTTGCATTGGTTCCTTCGGTCTTGCCCCAATTCCAGTCACTTGCAGTGCACTGTTAGGCGTGTCCGAACCTATTGTTTCTGAACATCCATCTGCTGTGTTCTGTACACTACCATGTTTAAAAGCACCAGAAACAATGCCAGAATTATCATTTTCTATTAAATGCTCTGCATTATCTAGAGAAGACTGCTGTTGTATAGATAATGCAGGTTTGACATTATCAACACTCTCCAATACAGAATCATGAAATCTGTTAGCAATGACTTTTTCTTCCAAAGGTTCTTTTCTGGAAACAGATGTTTCTGAAGAATTGTCCATTCTAGAATCCATTAAAACAGACGGACTCATTCCTTCAACATTCTGAATACTGCTTTCATTAACTACCATGTCTGAATGAGTTTGATCAACATCCATTAAAATGTCTGGGTTTTCCAGACTACCACTACTTCTCTCTGCAATGATATATTCAACAGCAGCTGTACCATCATTCAAAGTTGGATCCTCATGACCAGACAGATAGGCTTCTATTTCCGTATCACTTATCTCATTGTCATCAGCACCAAATCCGACAACATCATTCTGAATGGTATCTTTCGAAATCATAGTCTCAGGCTGGTTACAGTTACCGTCTGGAAGCTTTTCTTCAACAGTGGTATCAGTTTCCTGCTTTCTGAAAGACGTGGAAGTGAGGTTATGTTCTGTAACAGTGTGTTCTTGTGCAACATTTGGAACTGAGTCACAGTCTGTAGCTCTGCTCAAGTCCTCTTGTTCATAGTTATCACAGGTATTAGTAAAAGACTGGGTCGTCTCCATCTGTTGATCAGGCAAGTGATTTACATGTATCTGGGAATTTGCATAGGCTGAATTTGTCATTTCACCGTCTACTGAAGAATGCTGATCCACCATTTCATTGCTTGACAAAACATTATCTACAGGAATGGAGTTGGCAGTAATTCGTAAAAGATGCACATCATTTTGATCATGACCTTCCACAATTATATTTGTCTTTGGAAATTCCAGCGAGTTAAGATCTCTCTCTGTCCGAGGGGTCAGAGCATCTGTCTGAACTGCGGTCACCTGGGAAGCTTTGATGCCCTTTTTCACAGGTTTCATCTGTTCCGGTGACAAGTTTCCATTATGTTCAACATAAGGTAAGTTCATAGTGTATATTGAACCATTAGTCTGTTCGTCATAAGTTATTGTGTATGTCGGCTGATTAGCTGTAGGTTTCTGATTTACCGTTAGTGACAATGGTTTCATATGGACGTGACTTTCATTTTCAAGCACATCAGTTTTAAGATGGGTATAACTATCAAAAGATCCACTGCTCTGGTTTACGTGTTTGGAAGTGTTGGTGTTTGAATGCCCACCAGAAGACAAGCTGCTGACCGGCATGAAATCGGCCACTTTACCAATATCTGTAACAGTAGGCTGGGGAATTCCATCATAAGGCAGACCATAATCATACATTACACTCCCAGAGCTCTTGGGAATTTCTGTGAACAGTGCCGACTTCACGCTAGCTGGAACACATGACAGGGTCTCCCATGGTCGGTCTTGATGGGATTCAATAAACTCTGCGTAGCCACTAGGATGAACTTCCTGGCCAGGGTTAATACAGTTGGCAGCTTTCTCTAAAATGCACGACAACTCTGGTTAATCGATAATATACCAACAAGGATGTAAAAAATCATATGGAACACAGTGTTGCAAAAAAAACACAATAATAGGCACAGTGTCTGATGGCGATACCTCGTGTACTAATTATCACAAAATTTGGTTCTGGTAACCAATATACATGTGGGTTGCAAAACATTTTTGAAGTTTATAAAATAATTATTAAATCTCATTACAAATACGTATCCTAATACTTAAATTATTTATTCATATCCGTGTTTTTGTGAATTTTGTTTAATGAATCTGAATGACAAAACCGTATTTGATTATCGAAGTCATATGTTTTAGGTGATTGCTTCCATGATTAACTATCGCCTAGATACTCATCCTTAGGAAGACCATCACTGCCCTAGGAGATCGGTAACAGGATGTTTCATCCCCTGCAGCACCTGTACTACAGGACTGCCACTCCCATGACCAGCTTAGCAAACACAAACTTGTACAGGACAGAGCTCGGTGAAATATATACAGCTGTCACGGCTTCTAAAATGTCAGGCTAGTAAACAGTTTATCCAAACCATGCCTGATTCAGAAAACAAACAATCTAAGTTGAATCTAGATTCTTGTTTGGTTCTCACAAATATTTTGAAACTGCTGTTTGATAAGGCCCGAAATTCTCCAAATGTCAAGAGCAGGTCTCTGATAATTGAAAATCTGTGTGACCTATTTATGAGTTAAGCAGAAATAAATTAATGTTACCAATTTCCTTTTTGCATAACCCATTAAATGATATTTAAAATTTTGAGCAAACAAAAAATGGTTATGCAAAATTTTATTTGTGCAAGCAATACACAAACTAAACAACCATTCTCACAATTTTCAGCAGATTGTTAAGCTAAGGCTATTTACTTCCAAGGGTATGTATACAATTTCTACAGAATGAATGGGATCTATCCTAGAGGATTGTAGAGCTAGGGCTATTTACTTCCAAGGGTATGTATACAATTTCTACAGAATGAATGGGATCTATCCTAGAGGATTGTAGAGCTAGGGCTATTTATTTCCAAGGGTATGTATACGATTTCTACAGAATGAATGGGATCTATCCTAGAGGATTGTAGAGCTAGGGCTATTTATTTCCAAGGGTATGTATACAATTTCTACAAAATGAATGGGATCTATCCTATCATGATGGGTGTACCTACCCTCTTCTTCAAATTCATCTAAAACTTTATCCAAATCAACAAAATCCATTCTTGAGGTAAATTAACCAAACATCTGAAATTTGAAACAAAATAAATTGTAAATCAAGCTTGAAGATATTAAAAATTCAACACAACTGATTAACATATATACTAATTTACTAAAAGTCCATGCATTTCATATAAAAGGAAAAAAGACAAATACAAAAAATAAAACAGCAGATGTTAAAAACAACAACATCCAAAGCAATCAGAGTACTGCTAAGACAATACATATCCCATACCGGGCCCAACTTGTCATGAAAGTCAAATTTAATCTGCAAAAGTACACTCAACATCTTGAGGCATTGTAAAAAAAAAATATATATCTTGAAAAAACCTTTCATATCTGCTAAGTTTTAAGAAAGAAATAAATATTTTATTTAATGACCACTCAACACATTTTATTTAGGGTTATACAGTGTCAGACATATGGTTAATGACCACACATATTTTGAAAGGAAACCCGGTGTCACCACTTCGTGGGCTACTCATTCTGATTAGCAGCAAGGGATCTTTTATTTGCACTTCCCACAGACAGTATAGCACAAACCATGGCTTTTGTTGAACCAGTTATGGATCACTGGTCAGTGCAAGTGGTTTACACCTACCCACTAAGCCTTGAGGAGCACTCCCGCAGGATTTGGAGTCAGTATCTGGATTAAAAATCCTATGCCTCCACTGGGATCCGAACCCAGTATCTACCGGCCTGTTGACCAACAGGTGATGGCCTAACTACGATGCCACCAAGGCCTGTCTCCTACGGTCAAAGGCAATAACTCTGTAAAAAATTGTTAAACCAAAAATGGATAAAGTTATTATCTAGATACAAAATTTCAGTTCTGTATCTTAAGGCACTGTAAAAAATATAATAGCCAGAAAACTAACTTGGATTGACAGACATCATACACACAAAACATATAGTCCCCTCCGTGCAGACAAGATGGGGACTAAAAAAATAGTTTTGAATTAATTGTAGGCAAAGGTTAATAGTCATAATAATTCAGAATCAAAATAACATTGAAGGCTGTGACTATTATTTTGCACTAATCATAAAATTGTCATTTCTTTGAAATTTGGTAAATGAATTATTTGTTTGCAGTATGAACATATTTATTTTCATTAAAAATTTCAATATATTTAATTAATTTAAGCAAAGTGCTTCTCAATTTTAATTTGTAAGCTAACATTAGAAATTAGGTCCAGAAAGTACTGTATTCTGGTAAATACACCGTTATTAGATTTATATTATGACTTTCTTGAAAAGCAATTAAAAATACATTAAAAGCTTATGATTGACATGATTTAAACTGAAGTGGTAGCATTCATCATTAAATTAATTTATCTTGGTTGCCAAATAGTATTTTGACATCTTGGGCAGACACAGACACAAGACGTCCCAATTATGACATCTTGGTCCGAACACCGGCCCAAGATGTCTCAATTCTAAAAATTATGTATTAAAGCAGCTCAAAATGTCCCAACTGCTATACTGAATTACTGGATGTAAAACATTTGATAATGTTTACATTAGTTGAAAGGGATCTTTTGTATAGGGTCATTCCTTGTCAAATCACCAAAAATATTTGAAAAATGTCACATCACCCTCTCTGAATTTGCTGATATTGGGGTTATTGGGGCTAAAAACGATCATATTCCAATTTTTAGAGAGATGGGACCAGCGATTTCCGAGATATAGCCCACCCAAATTTGACGGTGCTGCCAATATTCAAATGACCATATCTCAGTAAGTAATTGGTCAATCTTGATGAAATAGATATTTCTAGAAAGGTAATTCCACAAGGATTCCAAAAATGTCATTATTTTTGGCATATAAGTAAGGTAAATAGTGGTGACCTTTTGACCTTGAATTTTTGACAGGTTACCTTGTAATTAACTTGCCTAGAAAAATTATCCAACATGTTGTCACAGTTTACAATATAATATAAAAGAACTGAAGATATAATATTTCTTATTATCCTGTAAAATAAAGTCAAACTAGGCATACCCACGCCTAAAGTGCAGTATCTGTTGATTATAGTGCATGCACTACATGTACTATGTACAGTCAAATCTGCCCTTGCGGCCACCTGTACTCAGCGTCGCCTTCCTTAAGCGACCACTTTTTCCCCTCCCAAATAATTTATAATGTAAATGCACCTGTAATAAGCGGTTACCTGTCTACTGCGGCCAACGCCCACCTAAATTGGATCCCAAATAGCTAAAATAACTGTATTATGCCGTCACAGTAAAGTTTCACTATTATATAAAAGGGATATTTTAGCGATAAGGTGCAGCAAATAACCGATCTTCACACCTTCAGGAATAATAATACCCATTCAGTCCTGAAATCTCTACTTCGTATCATTTAAGAAAGTATGACTCTTCAATACATCTAATTGCCACTGGGCAAGCTATTGTAGATTCACGTACTATGACAATACACCACATGAAATAGGAATCCGTTGATTAGCAGTACAGACAATAAAACTGGAAACAACAACAAGTTTTAAAGACCATATATGTGGCCACCTGTACTCAGTGGCCACCTGTTTTAAGCGGCCACTTTTATCTACTCCCTTGTGTGACCGCATAAGACAGGTTTGACTGTACTAACATGCAGTATGAAACCTGTTGCTTGGTATGTTTCACAAGGTTCTTGTCCTTAGTCCAAATCAATTTCCAAGCTTTGGCAGACCTGTGAAATCCTCACTGCTTAATGCAGTAATTCCTTGATGAGGAGGATGAGTGTGATGGTGTGTCAAGACTGCAGAGAATGTTAACCGTCAGTATCCCAACACTCATCCTTTCCTACTGGCCAATGAAATTATCGATGGTCCATGTGGATGCATAAAGTTAATCTTATAGTCCCCAAACTCATCTGAGATTTCCTCCACCAATCCAAGGGAAATTGTCATAGAGACAACATACAAAGGACTGTACTTGAAGGGATACTGTTTGTACGCCTCCTAATGCTGTTGGTTCATCGTCCATTTCAATGTCATCGCTTTCTGATACAGACACCAGTTCTCGGTCAGCAGCCTGTCAAACTCAACCTATAGACCTTCAGAGTAGATTTTGAGACTGGGACAAACCTATGGAATTAAATAGTCCCTTTAATTGTCCTTGCCAACTCAAATCTTGCTTTCAGTTTAATTTCTGATTTTGCTACTCCTCGGCTGTGACATTGAAAAACTTGATACCTGTGATATTTTCCTTGCAGTAATCAAACATGGCGTCAGTTGTTAATATTTTATCGCTATAACTAAGGGCGCTGCAGATTGGCTTTAGTCACAAGGTGCTTAACTGTACTTTCTATGCCATCACAGGCACTCTTACCATGGGATGTTTTTGGGAGTAGACCCTTAGAGGAAAGTCTAGTAGCTACAAGACAGTGTACACACAGTTTAGCTACATACACTCGTTACATTATTATAGTTGACTTTGATGAAATTATCTAAGGATGGTGTGTACTAACATCTTATAAGGAATCACTGTCCAACCTAAAATATCGTGAAAAATTATAATCAGAAGTTTTCTTTGTTTTAAAGATCTCATGCACATGTTCTAAGTAGGCCAATTAGGGGATGCCAATTCTACTAAATAGGGTTCTGGCTTTTATAGTGGATTTGCTATTTGAAGCCCAGACATGCACAATGTAACTTTATTTTACAGGCTAATAAGAAATATTATATCTTCAATTCTTTTATATTGTTTAGACAACGTGTTGGGCTAAATTTTCAAGGCGAGTTAATTTCAAGGTAACCTGTCCCACATGGCCAAATTCAAGGTCAAAAGGTCACCACTATTTATCTTACTCATATGCCAAAAATAATGACATTTTTGGAATCCTTGTGGAATTACCTTTCTAGAAATATCTTTTTCATCAAGATTGACCAATTGGTTACTGATATATGGTCATTTGAATATTGGCAGTGATGCCCGTTTTGGTTAAAATCGCCAAATTGGAATATGATAGTTTTTAGCCCCAATAACCCCAAATACCAACTTTCGGAGAGAGTGAGGTGACATCCATTGGGTGATTTGACATGGAATGACCCTATACACCATCCCACAGACAAGATAGTACATACTAAGGCATTTGATATACCAGTTAGGATGTGTGTATGTGTAATTTACTAATTAGTGTTTTCCCTAGCTTGTTTTAGCATGGTAGAGCACCATGCCTCAGTAGTCTAGCACCATCTTGCCTCATTGAGCACCATGCTGCCCTGAGATTAAACAAGCCTTTTTCACTAATTAATTCTAAAATTGCCTTTATAAAACACCCAAAAATGTATTATTAATTAATATAATATGCCTTTTATATATTTTGCCATTCATTTATTATTTAAAGCAAACACATAAATGACTTTAATGTTTATTTTAAATAACTTTTGTGTATTTTTCAATAAAAAAAGGTACCCTGAAATGGTGAAAATGCCCCAAAAGTGTTTGGTCTACCAAGTAGCATACCTTGCCTAATTTCTAAGGATAACACTACAATAGTAATCTGAATTCAAAAACAGTGACAAAATACATCACTAAAAATAGTCAAACTACAAAAGAGGACACATCATGTCAGGAAGCCATTTTTGTCATGGACATCAGTGATAGAAATTCTGTATGTACACTACATGAACAGTTTGTCATAGGGCCCACTGAAAAAAACATCATATTTAAGCACGATTATATTAAATGTCTCCAAAACGAACATGGGGTTGACAATTCAAGTAGTGCTACATATATAAGACCACTATGTTATCTGAACAAGTAATTATGTATTTTTCCTAAGGATTAATACATTTTAGTCCTTTAACAACAAAGGAATAACAAGTAGGCTAGTTATAATATTTTTATTTTTTAGAAAGAGGTAGGCCTAGTTCACCAGGTCCAAGGTGAACATGATGATGATCACTAAGGGGAAATTTTTTAACATTTTGACATTTGCTGGACCCTTACGGTACAGTAATAAAAATCACAATACTAAATATCGTACCAGAGACATTTAATGATTTATCTAGATGAACTAAGAAAAAGGAAGCACTTCAACTTTAAACACTGTCACTTGCAACAGTCTCTAAAATTACACTATCATCAGCTCATAAAACTATTAAAAGAAAACCATATTTTTTTTAAAGGTTTTGTAGAATTAATTAAATTCGCAACAGTTCTATTTCCTAGTTAATCATACAAATTCTAAAGACAATTTATTTAGCGTATCTGAAAAATTATTTCGCTGCCAACTGGACGAGTATCGAACTGCCAGCTTTCGTTTCGCCTCTGCAAAATGCTTCTGTATCGCAATCGAAAGTGGGGAATTTTTTTTTTCTTTTTAAAAATGTTCATACATACATACCTAACCGTTCTTCATAATTAAATGTACAAAATAGGCTCAAGAAACTTCACATGATGTCAGTTATTATTTTTGATTAATAAAAACTACGAACTTAAAAACGCCATTTTTATTGTCAACTGGTTCTGTCAAAAACATTACTCGGTCTACTGCGTATTACTGAAATGGTGATACCAGTCTATTACAGACAACCCGGAAATGCTGATTAAAAGCTAAGACATGTCAATAATGTCACGTGCTTGGGAGGTACTCGTTGGGTTGACATAAATTATACACAAAAAAGATGTGATATCAATAATAATTATTATAATGTAATTGGGCAATGCCAAGAACCTAATACACAGATATGTACACATTTTCAAATAAATTTTATTTAAATTCCGGATTTAGGGTTAGACTTCTCTTTATATCAATGTAGTGATTATCATTAGACATTATGCAGTGGTGTAGACATGTACGTGTGGGTGGTAATAATGTAGGGGGGCAGTTTTTAATGTAGTGACTACACTCTACTCTAGCGGGCAGCTTAGCCCAGTGGTACAGTGCCCGCCCGGTCTAGGATCGATCCCCGTCAGCTAACCACTGGGTTTTTTCTCGACATAACCATATGTCCGACGCCGAAATAACCGTAATTATAATGTGTTGAGTGCGTCGTTAAACAAACAAACAAACACTCTACTCTAGTGGTTACAGGCACAAGTCAAATTTTTTTATCTCAATTATATATACAATGTATATATATTTGCTACACAAATAAACAACAAGAAAACCCTTCTCCGTCATTGCCTACAATAAAAACATGAGTAAAGGTGAGGTACAAGATATATGCCCGTCAAAGGTAGGTTGCTGTGACCTACATACTTATATGGTGCACCAATCCTCTATCACAAGTTATACTTGTTTACAAAGAAAGAAAGAAATGTTTTATTTAACGACACATTCAATACATTTTATTTACGGTTATATGGTGTCAGACATATATGGTTAAGAATCACATAGATATTGAGAGGAAACCCGCTGTCGCCACTTCGTGGGCTACTCTTTATCGCTTAGCAGCAAGGGATCTTTTATTTGTATTTCCCACAGGCAGGATAACACAAACCATGGCCTTTTTTAACCAGTTATGGATCAGTGGTCGGTGCAAGTGGTTTACATCTACCCATTGCAGCCCTCGAAATTCGCGACGGCAATCGGCAATGCCGTCGTAAAAGCTATCGCAAACTTGATTTGCGACAGCATTTCATTGCCGTCGCAAATCTGTGAGTGGTGAAAAGTCAGTAGGCATTTCTCTATGAACTCTGTCCAATTACAGATCCAAAAAAAAACAACATAAATTTATTATCGTGTGTAGCTCAGTTTCCTCAATAAATATAAATAGGTTTATTCCAGTAATAGAAGCTTATGAAAGTAAAGTTGAGATGTTATAGTTTAGCATATTATTACAGCAGTGGATCATATATGAATAATTTTGACAGCATTAATTTTTTCTTTTAAATTGCCGCCGTAGTGCCGTTGCAAAATTGATTTGCGACGGCACTTAACTGCCGTAGCAAATTTGTCTGAATTTCAAGGGCTGCATTGGGCCTTGCGGAGCACTCATTCAGGGTTTGGAGTCGGTATCTTGATTATCATGCCTCGATTGAGATCCGAACCCAGTACCTAACCACGACGCCACCGAGGCCGGTACTTACTTGTTTACAAGGTTTGATGATCCTATATATATTAATTGGTAAGGAAAATAGGGGTGGGATTTAGCCCAGTTGGTTGAGCACTTGCTTACGGTGCTTCCATCACAGGATCGGACCACCTCATTGGATCCGTTCAACTGATTGGATTTTTTTTCTTATTCAACCAGTGCACCACAAAGTAGTCAAAGCCTGTGGTATGTGCTTTCCTGTCTGTGGGGAAATTCATATAAAAGATCCCTTGTTGCATTATGAAAATATTAGTTTTGAGAAATTTCACTGATAAAAAAAAAAGAAAAAAAAGAAAGAAAAGGATTGCATAACAGGCATATATATATATAAACATAATAACAATGGCCAATGGCATAAACTATTTAACATAATTAATATTTTTTTAATATATAGTATTAAAAGGTAGATAGAATAGAATTGAGAATGTCTTACTTTCAGCTATATATTTATGTACTGCTTTAAGAAATTAAATTGTTTTCTTCAATTGGTAGGCTTATTGACCCGGATAGTAGTATATCAATGTCTACAATATCAAGGTAATTCTGTAACGATGCAAATAAATCATATCTTTGTCTGATGAATTCTGGTTAATCGTTAATATACCTACAAGGATGTAAAAAATCATATGGAATAAGAACACAGTCTACAATATCAAGGTACATGTAATTCCGTAACGATGCAAAAAATCATATCTTTGTCTGATAAACAAAGGGCAGACATAAAAATAAAGCACAGCTTGGGCTATCAGAAAGATGGCTTTAAAATAAATTATAGTTTAAGTTACTGGCATTGTTACGAAGCTGATAATGGATAATGTTACATTTATGATTTTCATAAAGATAGAGAGTAGATGGAGGATTTCGATTTCCTTTTTTATAATTATTTTTATAGGTACGCAGACATGGTAAATTTTGAGTTAAATTGTCAAGATCATTCCATAACTCCAAAGTATTAGGAATAAAGCTGTTATTATATTAATTAGTATGGCATGTTGGTGGAGTGAATGGACGTTGATTTCTGAATGTAAAATGATTAGTGGCAAGATTTCATCCAGTAGATATTGAGGTGTTTCGCCTTTAAGTATTTTATGCATCCGAATTAATTTATTATTTTTGTGACGGTTATAAAAAGGTTCCCAACCAACAACATAATATAGTTTGTCTGATGATATTCCTTACCTAAGTTCTGTAATGATACGGGCAGTTTCAAGTTGCAATGACTCAACTTGGATTCTTCAGCTGTACAATTATCAAAAATTATATTACCATATTCAAAGATTGGTCTCTTAAATGCAACATACAATTTAGTTAGGGAATTTCTATTTAATTTATATTTTAACATACGTAGAATGTTACGTCGTTTACAAGCTTTATAAACTATGAACATATAACAGGTTTACTCTGTTGACTACTAGTCAGAATTACCAAATGTTTAATAGCCGATGAATTAATCATTGTGCTCTAGTGGTGTCATTAAAACAAAGCAAACTTTAAATTTGTGTAAGGAAAACATGGCCCGAACAAGGATTTCCTTTAATGTGCAGTTTCATGGAAAGTAGGTCAATGTGATGTGGGCGTGATGTAGCCCAGTGGTAAAGCACGTGCTTGATGCATGGTAGATGTGTGTTCGATCCCCATTGGTGGACACAATGAATTTTTTTTTTTGCCCTGCCAGTGCACCACTACTGGTATATCATGCGCTGATGCGACAGTCATAACACACTAGTTCATCAAGTATTACGTAACAAAATTTGAGGTTTATCATTTATCTCCCACCCGCCAACTCCGAAAACGAAAGTATCAATTTATTGAGTAATTCATTTATTTGCTACGCCGTTTTAATAAGCACCGTTAGAAAACGAAAGTGGAATAGTCTAATCCAAAAAGTTATTTTTGATGGCTGTAGTCATCAAGCATGCAACGACTTTCGCAGATAAGTCTACCTATTTCAAACCATTATGTCATATCATGTGATTGTATAAAACGGTTATTTGCTTCTGTTTGCTCGTCATTATTTTATGAGCGAGTGGCTCGATCCAGTATCTACAGTACTACTACTACTAACAGTCACACACGGACCAAAGTTATGGCTGCCACACGGACAAGCGCAATTTCAAAACAGAAATTTGACTACTTTTTAGTGTTAGACTTTGAAGCAACATGTGACAACAAATCGCGACTGGTTCCGCAGGTTGGTAACTGAACAGATATAGCATAAAATACCATATATTTCCTGTACATCAATTTGTCTCGTTTCTATCTTTCTATCATTTTATTAAACATTTCTTGTTATACACAACTTACAGCCTACGTTTCACTTTCAGTTCTGGTTTGGGTTTTTTTGTTGTTGTTGTTTTGTTTTTTTTTAACTTAAATTTCATTGATTTAATTTTAATAGTGGATGTGACTTTCATTTTGAGAGTGACAGTTACAGACCCTGTCACTCAGGCTTGCAGAATGAATCAGAAATTTTGAGACCTTTAAAAACAAATTAAAATAAAATTATCTTTTTATTAGAATTTTTAAATTATGTACTTTGTATGGGGTTATAGCTAAAACGGAATCATGCCAAATTGGCCCCAAGCAAAAACGGAACCAAATTGGACAAAACAGAACCTGTGTTGGCTAAAACAGCACTGAAATCAAAACCAAAATTAAAGGCATATAAGGCATACCATCGACGTCATAAATAGTTGTACTGAATGCACTAATTTACTCTATTACCTTTTTAAACACAGCAACATCTAACAGATCTCATGAAGGAAGTCAAATGTAATAAAGTAAAATGATGTTTATTTATTTACAAAACAAGCAATCGATTGTTGTGTACTTAACCAAGCAAGCCCGGTAAGGCTGTGCAGTGAACACCGGGTCCGTGAGCTTTGATATTTTGTCTGCGACACTTCGACTAGACAGAAGCGTTCATGGAGATTAACAATAACAATACAGCTGTAATTCTAGTAACTCAAATGCTTGACAGTCAAGTCTACAGTAATAACACCTCAAACGATTTGGTAAGTGTTAATTCCTATCGTGTTGAATAATATGATTTTAAAAGCTACATCCATCCCCCCAAATTTGTTGTGTTTAATAATGTTAATCAATAGTACTGATATTGCGAAACAACCATAGAACGATATTTAACCTGTAGCAGTCTCACTGTTAAATGCCATTGAGGTAAACATCACAAGAAAACTAGCGGCTATGTATCCAGTTGACGTGTGTGTGCATTGGAAGTATTTTCATGTACTTTAATGGGGATTAACAATAAATACAGGTGTAATAAGATAAAAAATTCAATGTGCTCTAGTGGCAGCGTTAAATAAAAAAAACACTTTACCCTCTCTCTTATTATGTGTGGTTCCGTTTTAGCCAATACAGTGCAGTGCTGTTATAGCCACAATCGGTTCCGTTTTCGCCAACAAAAATGGTTCCGTTTTGATAGTGGTTCCATTTTAGCCTTTTTTAACTTTGATACATAAAACTTACATTCTTTTGATGAAAAGAATATCAGAAATCCACCACTACACAGTACTGACTCGCACAAGGTAATGAATTGTAAAAATTTCAACAACTCTTCCCCCCCCCCCCCAAATTTTAATATGTTTTGTTATTTTGATAACTCTTGTTTTGCACTATTTCAGGAGATCATTGAATTTCCATGTCTCAAGGTGAATGCGAAAACCCTGCAGATTGAGTCTCAGTTTCACCAGTATGTTCAACCACAAGTTCATAAACAGATTACACCATTTTGCACTGAAGTAAGTTCTTACATAGCAAAGGCAGGCTTATACCTAGACCACAAGTTAATTGGGTTCAGCAGAGTGGGGTGGAATCTGGTGATATTCCTTAGACTGAAAACACACCGAAGCTGGATCTGGGTCCTAAGAGTGTGTGAACTTTTACATGTTTTCAATATATTCAATATCTTTAGATATAATTTTTTTTCTTTAACACCAACAATAATTATGGGTCTGGTGAGTATGGTACCAGTCAAAAATGAAATGCACCATATCAAATGTGACAAGACACACTGTAGGCTATGTGCTAGTGTGACCAACAGATCTGGCAACATGGAACATGTGTTGTATTTTCACACTGGCAGTTGTAACCTGTGTCACATTTTAATGTTTTTCGTAATAATCAGCAGGAAAGATTCTTATAATTTGTGTGACCTTTAGTGATATTCAAAATGCATATGCAGGGCTCAAGCTAGGTCTAAATTTTGGAGAGAAGTGACTTCTCCCTCCTGACCTTGAGAGGGCGAAGTTTTCAACCAGAGGGAGACTTTAATTTACTTTAAAAAAAATTCAGTAACAAACAACAAAAAAGCAATGTACCATGTTAAACATATAGTTTTAAAATCGACATGATTATCATACGCATTTACCACATTTCTAAACGTTGTCTTAATACATTAAATAATGCAAAAAAATACACAGTATATACTTTTCCAAGTGAGTTACGTTCATAAATACCAAATTACGGTTCATGTGATGGCAGGTACATTCTTTTATTGTCCTTTGTATTATCTTCAGAGACCGGGATAATTAATCCTTAATTATGCATGTCGCCATCTCCAAATTCCTGGTCAGTCACCCGTGAACGCATGCCGCCAAGCACGTGGTCTCTGTTACGACAAGGCGACTTTGATGTCGCTCCAGACACACGGTCAGGGCGAAGTCTGTGAGATTAAGGCGAAGTTTGGGCTCACTTCGCCTGGTCGCGTGAGCCCTGCATATGTGTACACATAATAGTAAGGAAGCAGGTCAGCTCATTCCCAAACCTCATCCCAAAGCCTGATCAATGCATCTCAATTTGGCTAGTTGTCCCCAAAAAATTACTGACTTGTTTTAGTGCTTTAGTATGTGATAAATCAAAATACTGACTCACTCCAAGACTGGTTTGCCCTGTACCAATTTCAGTGGGTATCCCTAAAAATATGTTTACTTTGTTGTCTGTATTTTAAAGCTGTTCATTGATATCCCCAGTTTATTTTATGTTTTCTTTTCTGAAATTACTTTTGTTCTCTTCTGTATAAAACATATTTCATGGAGTTCAAGGCAGTTAATTCTTAAGAAGTCCAGGACTTCATTTAAAGGTATGGTAGGTTTAGAATTAAACATTATTAATACTTGAATTTCAACTTTGTGAATTAAACAATATTTCTTTCTTTAATGTTTAACTGTTGGGATTGGTCAACAGCCATAGGGAGCGTACTTCTGTAGGCGGGTTGATTTTTCAACATTATTTTGGGCTATGTGGGCAATATGTAGCCCAACTCTTTGGTACTTTGTGTTGGCAATGGTGGGTGTGGCCTACCTTAAAACACAAGGCCAGGTGTCACTATTTGCAACAAAAACAACAAGTGATAGACAGTGTTATTTTTCAGCTCACTGGCATCATTCAAGACATGGTGGATGGTAAACCTCATTTGAAAGAGACTCTGGAGGTATGTTTTATCAGTTATCAAACATTATAATTTTGTTGACAGCCTATATCCCAAGGCGGAGGGTAAAATGAGACGATAAAATCTCAGATATTAATGGATATATTTTTATACCGTTAGATAGATTATAGATGCTGTTTAAAACTTCAAACCTAGTATAGGGGCACTTATGGTCTGTTTTGGTGTTGATACATATCCTCAGATTATTTTACATATCCTTAGTTTGTTTAGTACACATTTTCCCTCCTTTTATGCATTTTGTTGAGTTTAAATAAGAATAACTGAATATGACTGTACAGTATGGTGCTGGATTTTGCATCGCAGGATCAAACCACCTCATTGAATTCATTCAGCTGACTGACTTTTACATTATAATAAAGCAAATATAAAACAAAAAATATCTCCCCCTCCCCCATTTCCTACGCTAGTGCTGCTACAGTAACTTGTTTTAAATGCAACCTTTATCAGTATGATTTTCACATATTTTTTATAGCATAATGTTCTATGTATATATGACATTATATGAAATAAGGCATTTCAAATACCAGTATTTATTTGTTAAACCATTTGTTTTTCACTTTTTTCTTATTACATAGGCTTTTCATGAGTGGATGTTATCAGAAGGTTTGATGAAGGACGGGGTCTCCTCCATATTTGTCACGTGTGGAGATTGGGATCTCAAGACTATGTAAGGATTAACATCTCTTGTTAAAATAACAGGACTTTACATAACTTAAGTAACAGAAGCCCATTTGCATGTTTTTTACCAAGATAACCGATTGTTCGATTATGTGAATTATATAAGAAATTTTTTTAATTTTTTATTTATTTAACAGACACAAATTGTATAAAATTGCATAGGGTAGCGAAGTAATTTTGTACTCAATTTGTAATTGTTATATATCGATAATTTTACACAAAAAGCAGTTTTTATAATTACAAACAACACAACTTATTTAATTAAAAATACACATAAATTAGTTTTTAAGTTCTTTTCATGATCTGTTTCATGAAATGATGTCAAATTTGACATAATTTTGAGAGGTCTATCAAAACTTTTAATTTATTTTGTAAACATGGTGGTAAATGTAAAAAAAAAATGTCTTTCCTTTCAGGCTTCCCAGTCAGTGTAAATATTTTAATATTCAGCCACATCCTGTTTTCTTACGATGGATAAACATTAAGAAGGTAAGGCTTGTAACGTACTAACCATAGTTTTGTACCATGAAGCATTTTTTTTATTGAATGTTTTGTATATTAATCATTTAACAAATTCTTGTTACTTTGTTTTAAGGCTACTCTCCCGTAATTAGATCTTATTCATTGTTTTAACTCTAGCGGGCAGCATAGCCCAGTGGTACAGTGTCCGCCTGATGCATGGTCGGTCTAGGATCGATCCCCGTCAGCTAACCACTGGGGTTTTTCTCGACATAACAATATGTCCGACGCCGATATAACCGTAATTATAATGTGTTGAGTGCGTCGTTAAAAAAATAAAAAATAATAATGTTTTTACTCTATGCCTCATCCGTTAGGAGTTAGAAAGAAACAAGTCTGCCGCATTTATTACAGTGCAAGAAAAAAAGGCATTGACAGTTATTAGTGTTATTTTTTGCTACTTTGGATATCTGTTCAAAACATGAATCGATGAAATATAAACTTATTAAAAATATAAATACATGGTATTAAATCGATTGTATATGTTTTTGTTTTAATCTCAAACTGAAATTTATAAATAATTCTCTATACTGAGTAATTCATATAGAATAACATTATTAATTAATTGATTCATTGAATTTGATATATATTTTTCTATTCAGTCTTTTGCAAACTTCACTGGTGTGTTCCCTAGAGGCATGATGGGCATGTTGAGCAAACTGAATATACCACATAAAGGCAGACACCATAGTGGAATAGGTATGTTACATGTATGGTTAGTAATGTTGAGAAATGGCTGCAATTGCATCATCGACCATTACTTATAATACCAGAAATCAATTAATCAACCGATTAACATTCAGTCAGATAGAATATAATACAAAGTTAAGAACAATTTAAATGATTAGGACTATGCACCTATTTCTGTGGGATAGACTCTACAAATTGCTATCTCTAACATCATTTTCTTTCTGTACACTGACATTTGTTTTTTTAATCTTGGCATATTTATATAAATTTCAACATCTACAATGTAGAAACAATTAGTTAACATTTTCTCAAACAATGGATTAAGATTTTTATTATCGGTCATCACATGTGACAATAAGTGGACAAAAGGCAAATTTTGGCAAACATTTTTAGCATTATGTGGGCACAATGAGCTTGCCTGAGACTTTTTCACTGTGTATTTCCATCATTCTACACAGTACTACACACAGTATTAGTTGTAATCCATGTAAAAATGAATAGTGGTCGTTTGCAACCATATACATGGTGTGATGCTAATATGAATATACAAAAATGGCGCCAGAACACCTATGCATGTGGCACTGGTACAGCCCAACAGATCCATGTTTCTATGACTACAATAGAACAATTGAACTTCACCAATGTCTAATGTAGGACCTATCAATAAGTATCAGTTTGACTTCTACTATTGTCCATTAACTTGATACTTGTTTTGCCACAGACAGACCCATAGATAATTTTTACCTGGTCCTACTTAGAGGGTGAGGTGGGGGATTGGTCAGATATTCTGCTGTCATGTATGTTACATGTTGAATTAACTTCTTCTACTAATGAAACACTTAGAAGTTGATAAGTGAACTATTTCCTTGGCTCTTCCCTCTGCCAACTCCTATACGTTTGCTGAGAGAACTATCATAATGATAGTTAATATATTTACATAGAGGATAATACATGAGTGACCGTTGGATAACATTTATCTCACAAATTGTTTGAAAATGTATTAACCAGCAAAAGCGAGTTTGATACGTTTTTAAATTATTTGTGAGATAATTGGTATTTAATGGACACAAATGTTACATTCTATTTCTTACGTATCCTCACAAAACAGGTTTTAAAGGAGGGCACAATCAAGGCATTTGACCGGGTATGCATATTCAACTATATATATTGCACATTAACGCTTAATATCAACAAGTATAAGCATATAGTTAATTAATAAAACAGTTAAATGTGACAGCCATTATATATAATATTTGTTAAAGTGTCAGTATGTATTGGTCTGGGTGTGTATCTTTCCAATACATAACTATTTAGGCTCTTGTTGGAATTTACTCTACCTTTAAGCAAATTTTAACATATTTTCCGACTATAATTAGTTACAGATCACTGACACATGAATGTCAGGTTAACTATAAGTCAGCCAATCGATTTCCACTGTGTAGTTTTTCATTGGTTGTACGGTCATTACCTAGGTGCAGCCAGTTGTATGTCTTGAAATTTTTAACACACGTGTTAACAGCCATGTGTAACCAAAAATAATGTATGGTGTTCTCACCAACAAGTTTTCTTTTTTCAGATGACTGTAAGAACATTGCCGCCATATTGATAACCATGATTCAGCAAGGACACATATTCCAACAGACTTCTTATACTGAAAAGCTATAGGCCAGTGTTTGAATACCGAATACCAACTTTCTTGATCTTCATATAGTGATCGGAAACTACTTTTCTGATTCCGTCCATTTGTACATGTTGCTATGAATAAACAGGCCCATGGATTAGGCACCATGACATCTGAAACCAAGGCCATGCCTTGCCAGGGACAGAGGTAGCGACCGTTATCTGTGTCTTAGAGAAATCTTGAATAGAGACCTTTTTAGTTTTAAAATGCCCTTATGGTCTAGCTGGAGAAAACTATATTATTACATACATATTCAGTTTTAATATAGTTATAAAGACATTTTCAAACTGTGTGATAAATGTATCTTGTATCATACAATCTGGATTGAAATTTATAAATGGGGAATTCCCTTTTTATTTTTACTGGAGTTAGTGCCTTTATATTCCTGACATACAATGTGACATAATTTGTAAATCAGACATGATATTTGATTTACAGATTATGTCACATTGTATTTCAAACATTACACAAGATTGCTGCAGAGTATGATTCTTAAGCAAATCCATGAAATGAGGATTGATTAATAGATTTAAGAAAGTGTAGTTATATATGATGTTAAATTAGAAATTATTTTTGTAATAAATACAAAACGTATATTGTTTTTGCATTCTTATTTATTGCACTTGTTTATTTAGGCAAGAACATACCACTTGACCACTATGCAGTCTCATGGTATATATTCTTGTGCAAAATAAACTTGTGCAATAAATAGGAAGCGAAGTGAAGTTCTGTATATGTAGTGCCCCTATTTAGGGTTTTTTAAAACTGATATGTGACCTAGTTATGGCTAAATACAGCTATAACAGTTTTTATGGAGAGTTTAACATATACAGAAATAGCACTCAAGCAGGGCTTGTAGAAATTTGTATAAAATCCACTAGCTACAGGATCAGTGATTTAAAAAATGTACTGCCTCAATTAAAAATTCACTAGCCCTACTTTAAGTAAATACAATTTTA
The DNA here is from genome assembly GCA_016106625.1 of Dracogyra subfuscus. Classification (NCBI taxonomy): domain Eukaryota; kingdom Metazoa; phylum Mollusca; class Gastropoda; order Neomphalida; family Peltospiridae; genus Dracogyra; species Dracogyra subfuscus. Next base: position 22,482 of record JAECMU010409129.1, read on the forward strand.
CTAATAGGAATAATAGGTTATGTCACCTAAAGATGGACATAGAGCTTAAAAACCCTTGGATATTGGGGGGGGGGAGCATTATGTTCATAATCACAAATTGGACTTTAATGCATTTGACAACTTGGGGGGTGTTCAAATAGTGGCTACTATAACTTATACTGTTATCAGTCTCAATAATAATTTTAAAAATTACTATTTTTACAATCTGATTAGATTCAGAATAATAAAACAATGTAAACCATCATGTGTTTTCTTGATGTGTCAATTCTAACTATATCAGCAAAACAGTTGGTAAGATATACAACGTGCATCATAAACAAAACAAAAATATTATATGCATATATTTTTCTATATTAGGACAATTTCAGGAATCCTGTAGTAAAACATGAAATTAATCTATGTATACATACCACATGCGTCTTGGATTTTATGAATAAGAATTAAAACCGTAAATGATGTGGGGTTTCCAGTTTCAGTGTTAAAAGATGAACCAATATTTTAGTTTATCATAATATATAATATCTTACATTTTCAGTGCAATCAAAGTATGTGATATTTTTCTTGATCACATACTTTAAGAATTTGATAACTTTGCAAATTAGATGTAAATTAGTCAAGGTCTTGGCACTAGGTTTATTGACATTTAAGCAAACGTACTTCGGTGACACTGCATGATTGGCATGTGCATTCATAGTCATCAAATAAAAACATTTCAATGACAATTTGACACTGAAAGCTGTCCAGCGTTCAGAAAACAAAAACGTTAGGCATAACTTTATTTTGATGTAAGAACATCCAGAATGACGTCATTTGAGTTTGACGTCATTTTCATTCAAAAATAGACCGCTCCACATATTCTTACGTCATTTGAATGCGTAGTAATGGCGGACTGGCATTAAAGTTGTGTGTACAGTTTACAAAAACACGTTGTATTAAGCTTGAGCTTATCTGATAAAGAGATTATTAGCCTTGTGTATTATGAACTATTATCATATATTAGGAATAAAAAATAATGTACAATTTGTATTCCTAATATATGATATTGACGATACCGAAAAACACTCTGGTAATAACCTCTATTTACTGATTTGACTATTATGCAAACCAATTATACAAAATTTTGTAATATTGTTCATGCACAAAGGATTTTGGCTTTGGTAATTATTGTATTATAAATGCATTTGTAC